>DWSA01000029.1:0-32095 GCA_018244955.1 Ardaris pityusa | reverse complement strand
ATGTCGTAGGCCGGGATCTTCTCGTTGCCATAGGCCGGATGCGGCACTCGCTGGTAGGGCAGGCCGAACACCCCGTCCATCTCGTCGGTTTCGAGCGGGAAGGCGGGCGGGTTGACCCAGATGATGCGATCGCCGTGGGCCTGCGACAGGGCGCGGGCGCAGCCCGGGTTGGTCTCGTGGTGCAGGATGCGCGACGCGTGGGCGTAGAGCACCTTGTCCTCCTTCACCCGCTCGAACGCCGGCAGCTTGACGTAGGTCTGCTCCCACGGCTTTTGCTTAGGGGGTTGTACCAGGATGGGCTTGGCCTCCTGCTCCACCGGTGCGGTGCCTTCGTCGTCTGCACAGGGCGCCCCTTCCATATAGGGGTTGGGGATGGAATCGATACGGCCAATCTGGTCGAGCTTGCTCGAATCCACCCCGCGCCAACCCGGCAGCGGCTCCTTGCGGATGACGGCAGTACCGCGAATGTCCTGCATGGTGTCGATGGTCTCGCCGCCTGCGATGCGGTGGGCTACCTCGATCAGCGGCCGCTCGGCGTTGCCGTAGATGAGGATGTCGGCCTTGGCATCGATCAGGATGGAGCGACGGATGGTCTCGGACCAGTAGTCGTAATGGGCGATGCGGCGCAGAGATGCCTCGATGCCGCCGATGACCACCGGGACCTCTTTATAGGCCTCTTTGCAGCGCTGGGTATAGACCAGGGTGGCGCGGTCCGGCCGCTTGCCGCCCACATCCCCCGGGGTGTAGGCGTCGTCGTGGCGCAGCTTCTTGTCGGAGGTGTAGCGGTTGATCATGGAGTCCATGTTGCCCGCGGTCACCCCGTAGAAGAGGTTGGGCTTGCCCAGGCGCATGAAGTCATCTTTCGATGACCAGTCCGGCTGGGCGATGATGCCGACCCGAAAGCCCTGGGATTCGAGCATGCGGCCGATCACCGCCATGCCGAAGCTCGGGTGATCCACGTAGGCGTCACCTGTCACCAGCACGATGTCGCAGCTGTCCCAGCCGAGCTTGTCCATCTCCTTGCGGGACATGGGCAGGAAGGGCGCCGTGCCGTAGCACTCGGCCCAGTAACGGGGATAGGAGAAGAGGTTGGTAACCGGCTGCATTTTGACCACCTGGAACAATTCGGGTCGCGCATTATACCGGCAGAGCAAGGCGGGGGCGACGGCTTTTTGCCCCTACGATAGATGCGGAAAAGGCGAGCCAGCGGGGCTCGCCTGAAAAGTGCGGGTTGATTGTCGGCTCAGGCCAGGACGCGGGCCAGCACGATGCGGTTGTAGTGGCGCTGCAGCAACTGATAGCCGCCCAGCAGGCACCAGACCAGGGCGGGTGCCAGGAACACCGGGTGGGTGGCCAAGCGCAGCATCAGCAGGCCCAGCAGGATCAGCGCGAACGGTCGGCTCTCGTAGAGCCACAACGGCCAGCCCTGCTTTCGCAGTTGCTGCTTGTCGGGCCGGCGATAGGCGCCGCGTCGAAACCAGGCCAGCGAACCGGCCAGATAGAATGCCAACCCGGCCAGCAACAACCCCGGCTGATCGGCAATCCCCAACAACAGCAAACCGCTACCCATATAGGCAAAGGGCAGTGGTTCATAAATGGCTGATGGCAACATAGCTCACCTCAACATTAAACTGGCTACATATTAACCCGCTTACCCGAGGATGCCATCAGCTTGCAGTGCTTTTCACCTATATGGGTGTAGGCATCAGGCCGCCGGTTTGTCCTGCTGCGAACTGGCCTCGCTGGCCGCCAGCGCCTCGTCCACCTGTTGATCCCGCGCTCCAGTCATGCCGGCCCGCTTGGCCAGCAGATGGTAGATGGCGGGCACCAGCAGCAGGGTCACCAGGGTCGCGAGCGATAACCCAAAGAAGACCACTGTCCCCACCGACATCCGGCTCTCATAGCCCGCCCCCATGGAGAGCATCAGTGGCACGGCCCCGATGATGGCGGTGAGCGAGGTCATCAGAATGGGCCGCAAGCGGCGCACCGAGCCTGCGATAATCGCCTCGTCGAACCCCTCGCCGCGCTGGCGCAGCTGGTTGATGAACTCGACGATCAGGATGCCGTTCTTGGTCACCATGCCGATCAGCATGATCATGCCGATCTGGCTGTAGATGCTCATCTCCTGCCCCGTCAACCAGAGGCCGAGCAGACCGCCGAAGATGCCGAGCGGCACCGTCACCATCACCACCGCCGGGGTCAGCATGCTCTCGAACTGGGCCACCAGCACTAGATAGACCACCAACAGGGCCAGACCGAACACCATCACCATCTCGCCCTGGTTGTCGCGATAGTCCTTGGACTCGCCGGCATAATCCACCGTCATGCCGCTTGGCAGGTTGGCGCTGGCCCAGCCGTCCAGGTAATCCAGCGCCTCACCGAGGGTGTGGCCCGGCGCCAGATCCGCGGTCAGGGTCACCGCCTTCTGGCGCTGGTAGTGGTTGAGGCGCTGCGGGCTCGCCACCTGCTTGACAGTGGCCAGGGTCGAGAGGGTCACCATCTCGCCATTGGCCGCCTTGAGGTAGATGCGGCTCAAGTCGGAGACGCCGTTGAAGTCGCGCTGGTTGGCGCGCAGGTAGACGTCGTACTCCTCCCCTCTGTCTACATAGGTGGTCTGGCTGATGCCGCCGAGCAGGGCCTGCAGGGAGCTCGCAACTGTGGAAACCGGGATGCCAAGCTGGTTGGCCCGATCCCGCTCTATGGTCACCTGCAGCTCAGGGGTCTTCTCGGCATAGTCGAGATCCGGCGTATCCATCAGGCCGCTCTGGGCGGCCGCCTCTTTCAGGGCCAGCCCCTGCAGATAGAGCTCGGCGTAATCGGAGCCCTGCAGCACGAACTGCACCGCCGCGGTGGAGCCGCCGCGAAAGCCCGGCTGGAAGGTGCGGATCATCACGTCCGGAATGCCGGCCAGCCGCCCGCTCAGGGACTTGGCGAATTCGGTGGCGGTCTCATCCCGCTCGGCCCAGTCGGTAAGCTGGATGATGGCCATGCCGGTCTGATCGCCGCCGCGGCCGAAGGCCGGGGTACTGAAGCTCATGGCCTGCACCACCCCCTTGCCGAGCAGCGGCATGATGGCCGCCTCCACCTGCTGCATGTTGCGCTTCATCCGCTCGATGCTGGTGCCCTCGGCCCCTTTGACGAAGACGTAGAGCACGCCCCGATCCTCGGTCGGGGTCAGGCTTGTGGGCAGCTGGGCAAACAGGGCGCCGATGCCGCCAAGGCAGAGCACCAGCACCAGCGGGGTCCAGCGCGAACGGTGCAGCATCCAGCCGAGCAGGCGGCGGTAGTGGGTTTCCACCCAGCCGAGGCCGCGATCGAGCGCCGCCGTCAACCGGTTGGGCCGATCCACCGAGCGCATCAGCCAGGAGCCCATGGCCGGGGTCAGGGTAAGCGCGATCAGCGACGAGAAGAGCACCGCCAGCGACAGCAGGATGGCGAACTCGGTAAAGAGCCGGCCCACCATGCCATCCATGAAGGCGATGGGCACGAACACCATCACCAGCACGGCGGTGGTGGCGATCACCGCAAAGCCCACCTCGCGGGTGCCGTGCCAGGCGGCCAGCAGGGGCGGCTCACCGCGCTGCAGATGGTGGTGAATGTTCTCCACCACCACGATGGCGTCATCCACCACCAGGCCGATGGCGAGGATCAGCGCGAGCAGGGTGATGAGATTGATGGAAAAACCGAGATACCAGGCCCCGATAAAGGCGGAGATAAGGGAGACCGGTACCGTGATGGCCGGAATGAGCGTGGTGCGCCCCTGCCCCAGGAACAGGTAGAGCACGGCCACCACCAGCACGGCGCAGATGGCGAGGGTCTCGTACACCTCGTCGATGGCCTGCTTGATGAAGATGGTGGAGTCATAGTCGACCTCCAGGGTCGCCCCCTCCGGCAGGAAGCGCTGCATCTCGGCCATCTTCTGCTCGACCCCCTGCGCCACCGCCAGCGGGTTGGCGGTGGACTGGGCGACGATGCCTATCCCCAGGCTCTCGCGGCCGTTGCGCTGGTAGGCGCTGTCTTCGTTCTTGGCCCCCACCTCAACGTCGGCGATGTCGGCCAGATAGATGCTCTGGCCGTTGGTGGCGGTGCGCACCTGCAGCGCCTGGAAATCGGCGGCGGTGTGATAGAGCCGGGCAATCTGCACCGCCATGGTCATGCTGTTGTTGCGGATCTCGCCGCCCGGCAGCTCGATGTTCTCGCGCTTGAGGGCGTCCTGCACGTCCGCCACCGTGACGCCGCGCGCCGCCATGTCGGATGGGCGCAGCCGCACATACATCACCTGGGTCAGATCGCCGGAGAGGGACACCTCGCTCACCCCGTCCACCAGGCTCAAGGGATCCACCAGTACCCGGTTGGCGTAGTCGGTCATGGCGGTGCGGTCCATCTGGGTGCTGCTGAAGTTGAGCCAGACCGCCACGTCGCCGTTGCCGTTGTCCTTGGTGACCAGGGGTTCATCCACCTCGTCCGGCAGCTTGGGGCGGGCGCGGGAGATGGCGTCGCGCACATCGGAGATCCCCTCCACCATGTTCCAGCCGAGTTTGAACTCCACCGTGATTACCGAGCGCCCCTTGCGGGTCACCGAGTTGATGTTCTTGATGCCGCTGATGCCGGAGAGCTGATCCTCGATGGGCTTGGTGACCTGGCTCTCCATGACGGCGGGGGCGGCCCCCTCGTACATGGTGGTGATGGAGACGGACGGCGTCTGCACGTCCGGCATCTCCCGCACCGTCAGCTTGGAAAACGCCACCAGACCGAACACGGTGAGCAGCGCGCTCAGCACCACCGCCACCAGCGGGCGGCGGACAGAGATATCGGAGAGCCACATCAGCCTTTGACCTCCGCCAGATCGTGCACGCTGACGCCGTCACGCAGGTTGACCAGCCCCTCGACCACGATGCGATCGCCCACCTTGAGCCCTTCGGTTACCCATACCTCTTCGCCATGGGTATCCCCCAGCACCACCGGCACCCGCTTGACCTTGCCATTGGGTTCGAGACGATAGACGAAGCGCTGCTCGCCGGCATATTCCACCGACTGGGCGGGGATCAGGGTCATCTTCTGTGGCGGCAGGGAGAGCTCGACGTTGAGCAGCATGCCGGGGCGCAGCTGACCGTCAGGATTGGGGATGATCACCCGCGCCTTGATGTTCTGGGTATCGTTGGAGACGCGGCTGTCCAGCGTCTCCAGCACGCCGCGGAAAGATTGATCCGGCCAGGCCGAACTGGTCGCCGTCACCGCCATGCCGGGGCGCAGCAGCGAGAGGTAGCGCTCGGGCACCGCCAGATCGAGCCGCAGCTTGGCCAGCTCGTCCAGGTGGAGCAGGGTATCGCCGCTGTTGACCAGGGCCCCTTCGCTCAGATCGATGAGGCTGACCGAACCGTCGAACGGCGCCAGCAGGGTGCGCAGGGAGAGCTCGTACTTGGCGGCATCGGCGCGGGCCTGAGCCTGGGCGACCGTGGCCTCCTGCCCCTCGAGCTCCGAGGTGGTGATGGCGCCGCGCGCCACCAGCCGGCGCATGTCCCGCAGCTTGCGGCTCTCGTCGCGCACGCTGGCGCTCTGCTCGGCCAGCTCCGCCTGCTGCTTGCCGGCGTCGAGGGCGATCAGCACGTCCCCCTGCTTGACCTGCTGGCCGGAGCGCACCGCAATCTTGACGATGCGGCCGGTCACTTCCGGGCTTATCACCACGGAGCGGTTGGCGGCCAGCTTGCTCACCAGCTTGATGGAGGGTTCGGCCAGGCTCTGGCTGACCGTCTGCGCCCGGATGTTGACCTGACGTGGCTGGGGTTTGCCGGCAGGGGCGGAGTGGCGGTAATACCAGCCGGCGGAAATCAGCAGAGAGAGGCAGGCAAGCACCAGCCATATACGCATTTTCATCAAGCAATCCATGAAATTAAGAGAAAAGAGGGCACTTCATCAATGATGGTCACCATGTTACCCCCTGACTATGCCGTGACTATGTATAAATGTGACAAAACGTAACAGGAGCGGCGGAATATCACCAAAATCGTTGCAGGCGGAGACGTTCGCAAGGATTCTGCCCTAAACTGATGCTCCGAACCTGTCCGGATCCCGCCTAACGCCTATGCCTGCACCCAGATCTCATTTTGTTACCTATCGTCTGCAATGGCTGCTCTGCGCCTTCGTCGCCCTGCTGCTGGCCATCACTCTCAAGCTGACCCTGACCCAGGTCACCGACCACTATCAGAGCGACACCCTCAGCACCGCCTCCCGTCTGAAATCCCAGTTTCAGCAGATGGAGACCTTTCTCGAGGCCATGCGCGGTCAGGCAGAAGAGCGGCTGCGCAGCAACCCGCAATCCGCCCTCACCCAGCAGCTCTACGGCGCCCTGCGGGAAAATGGCGACCAGGGCTTTGCGCTGGATCGGGTGCCCGCCAACCTGCCCAAGGGGCTGAGTGGCAACCTGACCGGACTGGGACCGCTGCCAGCCCCCGGCAGCCAGCGCGCCGCCAGGCTGCACCTGGCGCTGAGCCTCTCCCCCCTGCTCTCCACCGCCAGCAAGCTGCTGGGGGACAAGGTCGGCTGGCTCTACTTCACCGGGGTCGATGATTTCGTCTATCTCTACCCCTGGATCCCCGCCAGCCAGTTTCGCTTTCAGCGCAACATCTACCTCAAGTCCTACTGGCAGGATGCCCTCAAGCAGAAGGAGAAGAGCCTGCACGCCACCGTCTCGCGCCCCTACGAGGACTTTGCCGGCGCGGGCCAGATGATCACCCTGTCACAGCCCATCGTGAAGGATCAGGTGCTGGTGGGCGTCATCAGCATCGACGTGCTGCTCTCCCGGCTGGAGCAGCTGCTGCGCGAATCCACTCCAGGTATCGGCACCCTGTTTCTGGTCAACCAGCATCAGCAGATCCTCGCCAGCAGCAATCAGGAGGTCGACTTCGTCCCAAAGCCGTCAACGGCTCGGGATGGCTACCACTGGCAGCAGGGGGCGTTTCAGTTCCAGTACGCCATTCCTGATACCGAGCTCACCCTGCTCCACCGCATCCCCCTGTCCTCCCTGCTGTGGGCCCTGCTCTGCCAGTCCGCCCCGACCCTGATCGCCCTGTTCTTCATGGCCTGGGCCGTGCTCGCCAATCTCAAGTCTCGCCGCCTGAACCGGCAGCTGGACTATCTCTCTCGCCACGATGCCCTGACCGGCGCCTTCAACCGCCACTACTTCGACGAGTTTGAGCGTCGCCATCAGCAACGCGGGGGCAGCGTCGGGGTGATCATGTTCGACTGCGATCACTTCAAGCAGGTCAACGACCGTTTTGGCCATGAGGTGGGCGATCAGGTGCTGATCCAGCTGGTGCGCCTGTGCCAACAGCACCTGCGGCGGGAAGACGCCCTGATCCGCTGGGGCGGCGAGGAGTTTTTGCTGCTGGCGGCCAAAGGGGGCGAACCACTCGACCAGCTGGCCGAACAGCTGCGTCTGCGCATCGCCCGCCACCCCTGGCAGGAGCTGGCACCGGCCCTGGCAGTGACCGTCAGCCTGGGTTACCACCACAGCACCACCGATACCCAGCTGCAGGAGGCCATTCGGCGGGCCGACGTAGCGCTCTATCAGGCCAAGGCCAACGGCCGCAATCGCAGCGAACGCTGGCAGGATGACGGCGCCGGCAACTGCGGGTAAGCTGGCTTTCTCACTCACTCCTGGAGAGACAAAGTGGCACGAAAACCCCGTGTGGGACTGGCTCTTGGCAGCGGCGCGGCCCGTGGATGGGCACACATCGGCATCATACGGGCGCTGGAGCGGCTCGGCGTCAAACCGGATCTGGTGGCGGGATGCTCCATCGGCAGCTTTGTCGGCGCCGCCTATGCCGCCGGTGAACTGGACAAGCTGGAGAGCTGGGTACGCGGCTTCAGCCGCTTGCAGGTGGTCAGCCTGCTCGATCCGGCCCTCTCCGGCGGCCTGTTTCGTGGCGAGAAGGTGTTCGGCATCGCCGCCAACCACCTCGGCGATCCCGCCATCGAAACGCTGCCGCTGCCCTTTGCCTGCGTCGCTACCGAGCTCGACACCGGCCGCGAGATCTGGCTGCAGCAGGGGCCGCTGCGCCAGTGCGTGCGCGCCTCCTGCGGCATGCCCGGCATCCTGACCCCGACCCGGGTCGAGGATCGCTGGCTGGTGGACGGCGCCGTGGTCAACCCGGTACCCATCTCGCTGGCCCGCGCCATGGGGGCCGAGGTGGTGATCGCCGTCAACCTCAACGCCGACATGCACCAGCCCTGGACCGACGAGCCGGATGAACCGAGCGGCGGCAACCGCTTCAGCCAGTGGTTCAACCGGGGCGACAGCCCCAACACGCCGGGCATGTGGAGCGTGATGACCGGCTCCATCAACATCATGCAGGAGCGCATCACCCGCGCCCGGATGGCCGGCGACCCGCCCGAGATCCAGCTCTGCCCGCGCCTTGGCAGCTTCTCCATCATGGATTTCCACCGAGCCAGCGACGCCATCAACGAGGGTGAGGCCTGCGTCGAGCGCAACCTCGACCAGCTCAAGGATGAACTCGGCCGCCTCGGTGTGCTCTAGTACGGTTCACCAGATTCGTCATCCCCAACAAAAAGAGCGCCTTGCGGCGCTCTTTTGCTGTGGGAACTGTGGGTCCAACCCTGCTGGCTAGAACAGCCCCAACCCTTTGAGCATCACGATCAGGATCAGCAGCGGCGACACGTAACGGATGATGAAGAACAGCGGCTTGAGGATCGCCAGCTCCAGCTCGCCGCCGTTGGTCAGCGCCTCCTTCATTCGCTCAAAGCCCCACACCCAGCCCACGAACAGGCAGAGGAAGATACCGCCAAGAGGCATCAATACGTTGGAGGAGACGAAATCGAACAGGTCGAAGAAGGTCTTGCCGGCGATATGAACGTCCGCCAGCGAGCTGTTGGAGAGCGCGCAGGTCGACCCCACCGCTCCCAGCACCAGCAGGTTGAGCAGGGTCGCCTTGGGGCGGCTCATGCCAAATCGTTCTGACACCACCGAGACCGGCACTTCCAGAATCGAGAGCATGGCGCCGGTGGCGGCGATGGCGGAGAGCACGAAGAACAGCACCATGAACAGGTGGCCGAACGGAATGCTGGCGAAGACCGCCGGAATGGTGATGAACAGCAGGGAGGGACCGGCGGTGGGTTCAAAACCGAAGGCGAATACCGCCGGGAAGATGGCGATGCCGGCCAGCATGGAGACGAACAGGTCGGCGCACATCACCCGGAAAGTGGTCAGCGGGATGTTCTGATCATCCCGAAAGTAGCTGCCATAGGTCATCATGCAACCCATGCCGATGGAGAGCTTGAAGAAGGCCAGCCCCATGGCGGTCAGCACCACCCCGGCCGTTATCTTGGAAAAATCCGGTGAGAACAGAAAATGCAGCCCCTGGCTCGCACCCGGCAGGGTCAGACTGCGGATACCGATAACCAGCAGCAGGATAAAGAGCACCGGCATCAGCTTCTTGGTTACCGCCTCGATCCCCTTGGAGACCCCCATCAGCAGGATACCGCCCATCAGAGCCAGCACCAGCCACTGCCAGAGCAGGCTCTGCAATGGGTCGCTTATCAGTGCCCCGAAGGCCTCCCCGGTCACCTTGGGATCGGTCGACAGGATGGAACCGTCAACGGCCTTGAAGATGTAGGCAAAGACCCAGGCCGCCACTTCGGAATAAAAGGACATGATAAGGAAGGCGGCCAGCACCCCCATGGCCGCGATCAACCACCAGGGCTGCCCCTTGGGGGCCAGCTTGCTGAGAGTGGTGACGGCATCGGACTTGCCTTTGCGCCCCAGCATGATCTCGGAGATCATCACCGGCAGCCCGACCAGCAGCGTCGCGATGACATAGACCAGCAGGAAACCGGCACCGCCGTTTTCGCCCGTCAGGTAGGGAAACTTCCAGATATTTCCCAGCCCGACGGCTGAGCCCAGGGTGGCGGCAAGGACGCCGAATTTGCTGGTAAAGCCATCTCTGGCCTTGGGGGTGATTTGACTCATGCTTGTCTCACTGTGCGCATCATGCGAGGGATACCGCTAATTTTAGCGGTCAGAATTTTCTGAGGATTAATCCGGCTTGCCAAGGTATTTTCGTGAAAAGCCTTGGTGAGAGCACAATTAGCCAAATTTAATTAATTTCGCTGGTTATTTGATGGATAAAAAAATGCCGCCTCGATGGCGGCATTTTTGTCAAAGCTCAATCAAATCAAGCCTTGGCAATATCGTCCGGGCCGATCTGACCGATTTCGGCGACTTTTTTGTCGGCCAGCAGCCAGAGGGTGAACTTGTGCAGTTCCGGGTGATGAGCCAGTGCCACCAGGAAGGCGCCACCAACTTCACGATAACCCAGTTCGTAGTTCTTCAGGGTGGTCGGGGGAACGCCCAGCAGATCTGCAAACTTGGGACGGCTCAGGCCGACCGCTTCACGGATCTGACGGATCTTCTTGCCAACAGTTACGATATTTGAATTCATGTGTTCCATACTCCGTACGGCGGATTGACTCCACCTTTATTTTTCGCGACGACTCGTAGTCAAGTGTATCAGTTTTGAACGGACTCGTTATGGTCGAGCCTCTATCTTTAATCAGCGTCTTTCGACGACAACCCTTGCAAACATCGGGGATGGTAATCGCTCAACCGCCTCAGGTAAACAGTCTCGAAAAGAAACCTTTATTGTTGCCACAGGAATAACTCGTATAATTCGCCGGCTATCCCTTAAGAGTAAGAACTCATGGCGCTTCCCGGCATAATCTCCTGTTTACACCCTGTCACCATCCCCGCAGAACTCGCTCGTCAACTGCAGCAAGGCCAGCAGACTCGTGCCGAGGCCTTCTGGTTGCCCGCAGTGCTGCATGATCAGGCGACAGCAGTTTTGGCTGCGCTCGATGACAAGAGCAGCCTGTTTCTTGAGCGGCCCGCAACCGGGCTGCCATTGCGCAGTCACGACGGCATCATGCAGGAAGATGGAACCCTGCTGCTTGGCAATGGCCAGCATCTGGTACTGGCCAAAGAGCCGGGCGATGGCGGCCTGGTCCCCGTCAACGGTCTGGCCGAGATGGCCAACTGGCTCGAAGCAGGCCACCTGCATTTCTGCTGTTCAGCTGCAGTACAGCCTGTGGCGCGAGCCATCCTCAACATCTGGCCGCTCGATCCCTACCTAGCCCGTCATTTTTTGTGCAGTTTTACACCCTTACTGTGCGAAGCAACCGAGGCCGATTACCTGGCCGTGTTCCAGGCGAGGGAATTTCCCGCCATAGCGCAATCTGACTGGGTTCAGGCCTATATGAAACTCGAGAAGAGACTGCACCGAGCCTATTTGGATCACTAATTAATTTGGATAAACAGCCAGTTATCCACACGACACAATTTGCCATATGGATTATGTGTGAGCTTGATCATGTTTTGAAATCGGCATAGAGTGCGCCACGTCATCGGAATGACATCGGCTGTTCGTGAAGGGTTGAAGGCATTGCTTACGCTGCCACCCGCTCGCTTGTGCACCAGGAATGTGTGCCTCCCGGATGGATCCGGGATCCCTGCCAGACTCAACGCTGTTGTTCGGCAGAGCCTGCAGCTTACATAAATTAAAAAGTGCGAAGCACGTGAACAACGTGCCATCTCAACGAGGATTTTTTTATGATGAAAATGGCTCCTTCCCTGATCGCCATCGCCATGGCTGCCATGGGTGCAACTGCAGCTCACGCCGCTGACGACATCTACTTCGGTGCCGGTGCCGGTGCTGCCCACTTCAACGGTCTGAACAAGATCGGTGGTGGCGGTTACGCTGGTACTGAAGACGCTGCTGCTGCCAACGCCTTCGTCGGTTACAACTTCACCGAAAACTTCGGTACCGAGTTCGGCTATCAGTACGCTGGCCGCGGCAACACCGACGGTCTGCGTTACGAGAACCAGGGTGCCACCCTGTCCGGTATCGCTCGTCTGCCGCTGGGCGGCGACTTCTCTGCCTTCGCTGAAGGCGGCGCCTACTGGGCTCACACCGACGGTCTGGGCGTAAGTGACACCAAAGTGTCCCCGCTGGCCGGCCTGGGCGTGACCTACAAGGTTAACGACGCGCTGGATCTGCAAGCTCGCTACCGCTACATGTGGGACGTGGCTGACCTGCACGCAGGCGATGCCCCGGACGACGTACGCTACAAGTCCAACCAGAGCGTTGCGACCCTGGAAGCCGTATACCACCCGTTCCGCACTTCCTACGTAGCCCCGGCTCCGGCCCCGGTTGTTGAAGAAGCTCCGGCTCCGGCTCCGCAGGTTGTCGAGAAGAACTTCGCCCTGAACTCCGACGTGCTGTTTGCCTTCGGCAAAGACAGCCTGAAGCCGGAAGGCGTTGCTGCCCTGAACGGTCTGTACCAGCAAATCGTTGAATTCCAGCCGAAAGATGGCAACGCTGTTGTCGTTGGTTACACCGACCGCATCGGTTCCGACGCTTACAACCAGAAGCTGTCCGAAGCTCGCGCTCGCACTGTTGCCAACTTCCTGGTCAGCAAAGGCATGGCCGCCAGCAAGGTTGCTGTTGAAGGTCGTGGCGAAGCCAACCCGGTCACCGGCACCAAGTGCAACGGCGTGAAAGCCAAAGCTCAGCTGATCTCCTGCCTGGCTCCGGACCGTCGCGTTGAAGTTCGCGTATCCGGCGTACAAGAAGTTCAGAAGTAATCTGACTCCGTTCAGATGATGCGAAAAGGGGATGCCACGGCATCCCCTTTTGTTTGTCCCCGCTCCGCCAACTGACCAAAAACACAGCAAGGCGCGTCACTTTCTGTCAAATCGTTTCCCTCCGCCAGTTTTCTAGCACCCCGTGCAGAGCCGCGCCAGCGCTGGATATCTGTACAGAAACTTGATCAACGCGAGTCAAAAGAATACAGTAACCCCGCTTGTAAGGCATTGGATGAACTATTAAAAGTGCTTCCGGCCCGGTTAGTTGTCCATGGAGCCAAGGCTTCGTGAGTATCCAGGAACCATCTCTTTTTTCATTCAGGCCAACCGTGGTTCACCATGGCGGTCGCAGCTGAATTGTCACTTGTGACCGGTATAACTGAAGAGTGCGCAGTACGCCCTAGCACGGCAAACTCAACGAGGATAAAACGATGAAAATGAAAATGGCACCCGCCCTGATTGCTCTGGCCATCGCGGCCATGGGGACTTCCACCGCTCAGGCTGCCAACGACTGGTACACAGGTATCGGTGCTGGTTGGGCTTATGGCCACGACCTGAACGACTTTGGCAAAGATGCCGACAAGGATGCCACCGCGCTCTCCCTGTTTGGCGGCTACAACTTCAACGATAACTTCGGCGCCGAGCTGGGTTATCTCTACGCCGGCAAGGGTGGCGTCGATGGCGTTGACTTCAAGACCCAGGGCGCAACCCTGTCCGGTCTGGCTCGTCTGCCGCTCGGCGACATCTTCTCCGTGTTTGCAGAAGGCGGCGCCTACTTCAACCACGTCAACGGCAACGGCAGCAGCGACAACGGCACCGCGCCGCTGGCCGGTCTGGGCGTGACCGCCAAGCTCTCTGACCTGATCGATCTGCAGGCCCGTTACCGCTACATGTGGAACCTGGGTGACGAGCAGAAGACCTGGGAAACCAACATGAGCGTGGCCACCCTGGAACTGGTGATGCACCCGAACCGCTCCACTTATGTGGCACCGGTAGCGGCACCGGCTCCCGAGCCGGTTCCTGAGCCGGTCGTGGTAGACAAGAACTTCGCCCTGAGTTCAGACGTGCTGTTTGCCTTCGGCAAATCCACTCTGAAACCGGAAGGCGTTGCCGCCCTGAATACCCTGTATCAGCAGATCGTCGACGTGCAGCCGAAAGATGGCAGCGCCGTGGTCGTTGGTTACACCGACCGCATCGGCTCCGACGCCTACAACCTGAAGCTGTCTGAAGCCCGTGCCCGCACCGTGGCCGACTTCCTGGTCGGCAAGGGTCTGCCCGCCGGCAAGGTAGCCATCGAAGGTCGTGGCGAAGCCAACCCGGTCACCGGCACCCAGTGCAACGGCATCAAGGCCAAGGCCCAGCTGATCTCCTGCCTGGCCCCGGATCGCCGCGTAGAAGTGCGCGTCACCGGCGTACAGCAAGTCACCCAGTAAGTCACCTTGGTGACCGAAAAGGAGGCCGTCAGGCCTCCTTTTTTATTGACTCGCGCTCACCCTGAGCACCTCGACTGACCCGCAGATCCCGCTCATTGCCATCCTCGATACCACCTAAGTGGTTAAAAACCCTGCATCGCCTATAAATAGTGGTGGTTGTACACAACAGGGCTTGCGCCCTACTACACCAGACATCGACGAGGATACGCGATGAACATAAGAGTAAAACCTGTTTGGATTGCATTGGCACTGGCAGCCACGGGCGCACAGGCGGCGCCGGACAACGACTGGTACGCCGGGGTGGGAGGTGGCTGGGCCATCGCTCACGATCTGGGTGACTTTGGCAAGGATGCGAGCAAGGACGCCACCGCGCTCTCCCTGTTCGGCGGCTACAACTTTACCGAGAATCTGGGGGCTGAGCTCGGCTACCTGTCGACCGGTGACTGGGACGTGCAGGGCAACGACTTCAGCAGCCAGGGCGCCACCCTGTCGGTGATTGGTCGGTTGCCACTGGGGGATATCTTCTCGGTGTTCGCCGAGGGCGGCGGTTATGTCTACCACGTCAAGTCCATCAACGGCGGCGACAACAACCTGGCTCCGCTGGCCGGCCTCGGCCTCACCGCCAAGCTGCACGACTGGGTCGACATCCAGGCCCGCTACCGCTACATGGTCCGGGTCGGCGACGATCCCGACAATGACAAGGTGGGCAGCGGCACCCAGCGCTGGGTCAGCGACATCAGCACCGCCACCCTGGAGCTGGTGATCCACCCCAACCGCAGCAAACCGGTCGAACCGGCCCCAGCCCCCATGGTCGTTCCCCCGCCACCACCCGCTCCCGAGCCGGTGGATCAGACCTTCAACCTGAGTTCGGACGTGCTGTTTGCGTTCGGCAAGGCGGAGCTGAAACCGGAGGGGATGCAGGCGCTGGAGTCGCTCTATCAGCAGATAGCCGACGTCAAGCCCAAGGATGGCAACGCCGTGGTGATGGGCTACACCGACCGCATCGGGTCGGATGCCAACAACCAGGCGCTGTCGGAGGCCCGTGCCAGCACGGTCGCCAATTTCCTGATCGGCAAGGGGCTGCCCGCCGACAAGGTGAGTATCCAGGGCAATGGCGAGAGCAACCCGGTCACTGGCAGCCAGTGTGATGCCATCAAGGCCAGGGCAGCCCTCATCGACTGCCTGGCACCGGATCGTCGGGTAGAAGTCAGGGTCACCGGTACTCAGGGTGCCCCCGAGGCAGCCGCCGTCCCGGCCGAGCAGTAATTCCAGCTACGAAGAGAGCACAGCGCCAGACGTGTGAAGAGGTGCAGATAACAACAGGTGGTGAGCAAGCCCACCCACAACGCGATGCACAAAAAAGGGATGCCGAGGCATCCCTTTTGCTTTGTGCCTTCCCGCCGAAATCAGAAGGAGGTACGGCGATAGCGACGATACTCGGGGCGCCAGAAGTTGGCCTCGATGGATTGATCGATCACCTCGTCCGGGGTCTGCACCGCCTTGCCCTGCAGCATGGCAGTCTTGGCCACCATCTTGGCGATGTAGCGGGAAACCTGATGAATGTCCGCCAGATCCGGCAGCAAGGAGCCCTCCTCCCCCTTCACCAGCGGTGAGCACTCCGCCAGCGCACGGCTGGCCGACATCAGCATGGCGTCGGTCACCCGGGTGGCGCCGGCGGCGATGACGCCAAGGCCGATCCCCGGGAAGATGAAGGAGTTGTTGCACTGGGCGATGACGTAGCGCTTGCCCTTGTACTCCACCGGTGCAAACGGGCTGCCGGTGGCCACCAGCGCCTGGCCGTCGGTCCAGCGGATGAGGTCTGCCGGTGTCGCCTCGACCCGGGAGGTGGGGTTGGAGAGCGGGAAGATGATGGGGCGGGCACAGTGCTTGTGCATGGTCTTGACCACCTCTTCGGTGAACAGCCCCGGCTGGCCGGAGACCCCGATCAGGATGTCCGGGCGACCGTGTTCCATCACCTCCAGCAGGGAGATGTTGTCCCCCACCGGCCAATCGGCGATGCGCTCCACCGGCTGGGAGAGGCGGCGCTGGAAGTCGAGCTGGTTGGGGATCTTGTCGGTGATGAGGCCAAACCGGTCCACCATGAAGACCCGGCTACGAGCCTGGGCATCGGTCAGCCCCTCGGCTTTCATCTGCGCCACGATCTGCTCGGCGATGCCACAACCGGCGCTGCCGGCGCCGAGGAAGGCGACCCGCTTCTCGGAGAGCTTGGCGCCGGAGGCCTTGCAGGCGGCGATGAGGCTGCCCAGGGTCACGGCGGCGGTACCCTGAATGTCGTCGTTGAAGCAGCAGAGCTCGTTCTTGTAGCGGTTGAGCAGCGGCATGGCGTTGTTCTGGGCGAAGTCCTCGAACTGCAGCAGGATGTCGGGCCAGCGGCGCTTGACCGCCTGGATGAAGGCGTCGACGAACTCGGCATACTCTTCGCCCGAGATGCGCGGATTGCGCCAGCCCATGTAGAAGGGGTCATTCAGCAGCTGCTGGTTGTTGGTACCCACGTCCAGCACCACCGGCAGGCAGTAGGCAGGCGAGATGCCACCACAGGCGGTGTAGAGCGACAGCTTGCCGATGGGAATGCCCATGCCGCCGATGCCCTGATCGCCGAGACCCAGGATCCGCTCACCGTCGGTGACCACGATCACCTTGACGTTCTGCTTGGTGGCGTTTTGCAGCATGTCATCGATCCTGTCCTTGTCCGGATAGGAGATGAACAGGCCGCGGGCGCGGCGATAGATGTTGGAGAACTCCTCGCACGCCTTGCCGACGGTCGGGGTGTAGATGACCGGCAGCATCTCGGTCAGGTGGTTGGTCAGCAGCCGGTAGAACAGCGTCTCGTTGGTGTCCTGGATGTTGCGCAGGTAGATGTGCTTGTCCATGTCGTTGCCGAACGCCATGAACTGACGGTAGGCCCGCTCGGCCTGCTCTTCGATGGTCTCGATATTCTGGGGCAGCAAACCTTCGAGGTTGAAGTTGCCGCGCTCTTCGCTGGTGAAGGCGCTGCCCTTGTTGAGCAGCGGGGTCTCCAGCAGGGCCGGACCGGCATAGGGGATGTAGAGGGGACGTTTCTGGTTATTATCTTCAAACATGGATCGGGTACCTAAACGATGACCTGGACGAAGGAGTCCGCCGATCCTATGGGCTTGCGCCATTAATTTCAAAGAGTTTGCACATCCGTTGCAAAAGGTTTGCGACCCAGGCGACGAAAGGCGCCGGGGGTCAGACCAGTGAGCCGGCGAAAGCGGTTGGCAAAGTTGGCGCCGTCGCTGTAACCGACCCGGCCGGCCAGCTCGCCGAGGGGCCAGTTGGTGTAGAGCAGCAGCTGGCGCGCCTTGTTCATTCTGAGCTCGGTCACCTTCGCCATGGGCCCCATGCCGAACGCCTGCTGGCAGAGCCGATGCAGATGGGGCACCGAGCAGGCCATCTGGTCGGCCAGCAACGCCACGCTCCATGGCTCGTCGAGGCGCGCCTCCACCCGCCGAAACAGCGCCTGCAGCCTGAGCTCCGGGGTGCCGCGCACCTCCCCCTGCAGGGTACGCTCCAGGAGCGCCAGTAGCAGGCTGAGCAGTTGGGGCTGCAGCGGTGAACGAGTGCCCTCCCCCTGCATCAGGCTGAGCAGGTGATAGAGTTGCTCCCCCTCCTCCCCTTGCCAGATGCGGTGGCCGAGCCGGTGCAGGTGCTGCCAGCGCGGCACGTCATCCAGCAGGATCCAGCTGGTGCGCCACTGCGCCCCCACCAGCTTGAGACCACCGGGCACTGCCGCCGGCAAGAAGATGAGCGAACCGGCCGGGATGGGCTGCTCGCCGCCATCGGTGAGCAGGGCGCCCCCCTCGTCGTGGCTCACCATCAGGATGTGAAACTCCGGCCGATTGCGACGGATCAGGTAGTGGTCGCGGATGCTCGAGAGCCCGGTCAGGAAGATGCCCGCCTCGCCGAGCAGCGGCAGCCCTTCGCGTCCCAGCATTCGCTCCTCGCAGGCCGGGGCGATTTCCAGACACTCGCTGACAAACGGCATAACACCTCAACAGGATAGTTTTACACAAGAAAGCCGAGAGAGGCTCACAGTGAAGCCACCCGCCACTCCCCCTATCATACCCATGACGAACCTTGCTTTTTATCTACCCGGTTAACATAAATGAATTATTGGCAAGCGATTTTAAAACAAACCACCGATCGTGAGTTCATGACCCGATTGTGGCGGCTGGCCCTGCCGGTCTCGCTGCAATCCATGATGTTCTCCCTGCTCGGCCTCATCGACATCATGATGGTGAGCCAGCTTGGCACCACGGCTGTGGCGGCGGTCGGCTTGGGTAACCGGGTCTTCTTCTTCAATCTGCTGGTGATAGCGGGACTCTCGGGCGGGGTCTCGGTGTTGGCGGCACAGTATTACGGTCGCGGCGAGATGGCCGGAGTGCGCCGCTCGCTGGCGCTGGCGCTAGTGGGCGCCCTGCTGGTGAGCCTGCCGTTTGCCCTGGTCTACGTGATCTCACCGGGCAGCGTGCTCGGCTTTGCCAGCCAGGAGCCCGCACTGCGCGAGCTGGCCGATCAGTTTCTGATGATCACCGGCGCCACCATCCTCTGCACCGCCGTGGTGGTGCCGCTGGAGTCGGCGCTGCGCTCGGTCGGCAATGCCGCCGCCCCCACCCGCATCGGCATCATCGCCATCATCGCCAACGTCATCCTCAACTACGCCCTCATCTTCGGCCATTTCGGCTTCGAGGCGATGGGGGTGGCCGGCTCGGCCTGGGGCACCACCCTTTCACGGCTGCTGCAAACGACCCTGCTGCTGCTCTACGTGAGACGCTACGAGGCGCGCCTGATCCCGCGAAAAGATGACTGGCTGGCCGCCTTCAAGCGCAAGGAGGTGGTGCGCTTCACCCTGATCGCCCTGCCGCTCTTGTTCCACGACGGGCTCTGGGCCTTCGGCATGCTGCTCTACGGCTTTCTTTACGCCCACCTTGGCACCGACTCGCTGGCCATCATGACCACCCTCGGCACGCTGGAGAGCATCCTCATCTCCCTTTTCTTCGGGCTGGCGGTGGCCTGCTCCACCCTGCTCGGCCACCGGCTCGGGGCGGAGGAATACGAGGTTGCTTGGCAACACTCCCAGCTCTTCCTGCTGCTCGCTCCCATCGGAGCCCTGCTGGTGGGGATCGCGGTCTGGCTGCTGCAAACCCACCTGCTGCAGTGGGTCGGCAACCTGCCGGGCGAACTGATGACGGAGGCCGGCCAGGTGCTCGCCATCATGTGTCTGGGCATGCTGCTCAAGGTGTTCAACATGGTGGGCATCATAGGGGTGCTGCGCTCGGGCGGGGATGTGAACTACAGCATCTTCATCGACATCGTCGGCATGTGGTGCATCGGCCTGCCGCTCGCCTGGGGCGCAGTCAACCTGCTCGGCTGGCCCCTCTCCTGGGTGGTGGCGGTGGTGCTGCTGGAAGAGCTCAGCAAGGTGTTGCTGGTGCAGCGCCGCATTCGCCAGCGCCGCTGGCTCAGAAATCTGGTGCTGGGATAAGGGAAGAGAGCAAAGCGGGAAAATGCGGGGTCATATCAATGACAGAAAATCCCTGTTTGCAGTATGCTGGCCCCCTCTTCAATCAGAGGCAGGGCGCACCGCGTGCAGCGACATTATGCCCCTGCCCAGTAGTCGTTTAAGGAGACGAGCATGCAACCACAAAAAGAGCTGATCACCGAGACTGCCCTGCTGGAGATGGCCAACAAGATCATCAAGGAACACGAAGACTTCATCCACGGCATGCGTGCCGATTCGGTGGAGCAGAAGGGGGAGATCCTGGTGTTCAAGGGGGAGTTCTTCCTGGCCGAAGATGGCACCCCGACCGGCAAGACCATGGCGGTGTTCAACATGTTCAAGCTGCTGGCCCAGCAGCTCTCCGGCAAGTACCAGCTGGGCTGAGCCCGCTCAACCCAGCTCAAGCAAGATGCCGCCCTCAGGCGGCATCTGTCTGTATGGCGGCAGGCAGTGCCGGCTTGCCACCCGGATCCCCCACCACGCAGTTGCGCCCGGCCATCTTGGCCATGTAGAGGCACTCGTCGGCCCGGTTGAGCAGATCCTCGACCCCCTCGCCGCGCAGGGCCAGGGTCAGGCCGATACTCACCGTCACCTCCAGCAGTTCGTCGGAGGTAGGGCTCTTCACCAGCCGCGCCTCCACCGCCACCCGCAGCCGCTCGGCCACCCGCTTGGCCTGGGCCAGCTCGGCGCAGTTGGGCAGCAGGATGGCAAACTCCTCGCCGCCGTAGCGGCCCAGCACCATGCCGGGCTCCAGCTGCTCCGCCAGGGTCGCCGCCACCTCCTTGAGCACCGCATCCCCCGCCAGATGGCCGAAGGTGTCGTTGATGCGCTTGAAGCGGTCCAGATCCAGCAGCAGCACCGCGAACGGCGCCTGCTTGCGGATCATGCTCATCCTCGCCTTCTCCAGCTGTTTCATCAGCAGGCGGCGGTTCATCATGCCGGTCAGCTCATCGGTGGTGGACTCCCGGTAGAGCTGCAGCAGCATGTTGAGCTGGCCGCACTGCACCCAGCTGCTGGCCAGGGCAAACAGCCCCAGCAGCCAGATCTGGTTGAGGGTCTGCACGCTCCAGAGCGGCTGCCCCACCAGCAGCCAGTTGCCGGCCAGCATGGTGACCAGAATGCCCCCCGCCAGTTGCAGGCCGAGGGAGAGCGGAATGGGGAAGATGGCGAACAGGCTGATGAGCAGGTAGGGGAAGGCCATGTAACCCGCCTGCAACTCCTGATCCGCGCCGAAGCTGTGCAGGCAGATGAGGGAGAAGAGCATCATCACCGCCATCAGGTAGCCGAGCGCCAGCTTCATGCGTTCGCGTCTGAAATGGATGAGGTAGGAGAAGGGGATGAGCGGGGAGAGGGCGAGCAGGCAGAAGATCCGGGCCTGAAACAGTTCATCGAACTGGGCGGAGGGCAAGGTCAGCCAATCCACCACCGCCCAGGCGGGCAGGCCCACCATCAACAGACAGGTGAGCAGCCGAAGACGCACCGTCATAAAGCCCATGCGGGTCAGGGTAAAATCTTCGGAGTGGGCACGGGCACTCCAGAACTCCGACAGCTTCAGCATCCAGAGCCTCCAAATCGCAACAGAGGGCTCATTCTACGCCGTGCGGCGGCAAAATCCTATGCAACCGGCGCCATTTCCGGGCGAGCGCCATCACACAAACCGGCGGATCATAATCGCCACGCGCAAACGTTTCAACCCATCGAAAAATAAACCCGTTGCAACCCGAATTAGCGCTGGTCAGCCCGTTCTCAATCACTAAAATAGCGCCCAATTTTCTCCCCCCTCCCCACACATTCGAGGTATTTATGGAACAGGCTGCCGCCGTACGTGCAACCCGAGAGGCCCATCCCCCCAGGCGAGCCCACAGCGAACTGGTCTACGGCATAGAGGATGTCCCGCCCCTGCCCCAGACCCTGTTCGCCGCCCTGCAGCATATGCTCGCCATGTTTGTCGCCATCATCACTCCCCCTCTCATCATCGCCAACGCCCTCGGCCTCCCTGCCGCCGACACCCGCTATATCGTCTCCATGTCACTGGTCATATCCGGCATCGCCTCCTTCATCCAGACCCGCCGCTTCGGTCCCCTCGGTTCCGGCCTGCTCTCGGTGCAGGGCACCAGCTTCAACTTCCTCGGCCCTATCATCGCCTCCGGCCTCGCCCTCAAGCAGGCGGCCATGCCCACCGAGGATCTGCTGGGCACCCTGTTCGGCACCATGCTGGCGGCCGCCCTCACCATCGTCGTGATGAGCCGCTTCCTGCACCTGGTCAAGCGGATCATCACCCCGCTGGTGACCGGCATAGTAGTGCTGCTCATCGGCCTGACCCTCATCAAGGTGGGTCTCATCAGCATGGGTGGCGGCTACGGCGCCCTGTCAGACGGCAGCTTCGCCAGCCACACCAACCTCTTCCTCTCCCTGTTGGTGCTCGGTCTCATCGTGCTGCTGCAGCGCAGCCGCAACCCCTGGCTGCGCCTCTCTGCCATCATGATCGCCATGCTGGTGGGCTATGCGGTGGCGCTGCTGCTGGGCAAGGTCAATGCCCCCACCTTCGACGGCCCGCTGCTGATGGTGCCTATTCCGCTCCACTACGGGCTCGGCTTTGACTGGCAGCTGTTCGTGCCGCTCGCCATCATCTTCGTGGTGACGGCGCTCGAAGCCATCGGCGACATGACCGCCACCTCCGACATCTCCGGCGAGCCGCTGGAAGGGCCCGTCTACATGGAACGGATCAAGGGCGGCGTGCTGGCCGATGGAGCCAACTCCATGCTGGCGGCGGTGTTCTCCACCTTCCCCATGTCCACCTTCGCCCAGAACAACGGCGTCATTCAGCTGACCGGGGTGGCCAGCCGCCACGTCGGCCTGTTCATCGCCGCCATGCTGGCGCTGCTCGGCCTGTTCCCGGCGGTGGCGAGCCTGGTGCAGCAGATCCCCGAACCCGTGCTGGGGGGCGCCACCATCGTCATGTTCGGCACCATCGCCGCCGCCGGCGTACGCATCATCTCCCGCGAGGAGCTCGATCGCCGCGCCCTGATGATCCTGGCGGTGTCGCTGGCCATGGGGCTCGGGGTGGCGCAGGTGCCGGAAGTGCTGCAGCACCTGCCGGATCTGGCCAAGAGCGTGCTCTCCTACGGCGTCGCCACCGGCGGCCTCACCGCCATCATCATGAACCTGCTGCTGCCCAAACGCGCCGCTGCACAGGCCTGACACTCCGCCATCCTTGTACCAAAGCCCCGCCATGCGGGGCTTTACCTTGTTTGCCCCCGCGCGTACTGTGCTGGGCAGCCTCTGCCAAAGGATGCCTTTCATGCCTTATACCCTGCTGCCCCCGCCAGCCGCCCACCAGACACCCGACCAGATCCTGGCCGAGGAGCAGCGCTGGCTGCGAGAGTGTGCCCATGACCGCCAGCCCCGCGCCCACCTCTGGCAGGCGCCTCAATGCCTCATCGTCACCCGCAAGGACACCCGTTTGCCCCGCTTCCAGGCCGCCTGCGAGCAGCTTGCCGCCGAGGGCTGGCCCGTGCATGTGCGCGACAGCGGCGGCACCGCCGTGCCCCACGGCGCCGGCATCCTCAATCTGTCGCTCATGCTGCCTCGCACCACCACGGATCTGGCCCACTACTACCGGCTGCTGGGGGCTCCGCTGCTCGTGCTGCTCGGGGAATACGGTCTCGTGGGCAGCTATGACTTCGTACCCGGCTCGTTTTGCGATGGCCAGTACAATCTGGTGATCGGGGGTCGCAAGGTGACCGGCACAGCCCAGCGCTGGCTGGCGCCGGGTCAGGATCACCAAGGGGCCGTGCTGGCCCAGGCCATGCTGCTGGTGGCGGGCAACGTGGACGAAGGCACCCGGATGGCGAGCCGCTTCTACGAGCTGGCGGGCGGCGAGCTGCGCTTTCTTCCCGCCACCTCCACCACCCTGGCGCAAGCCATAAACTGGCAAGGGAGCGAGGACGAACTGGTGGAGAGGGTGCGAACCCGGCTCACCGCGCTGCTGACCCAGGAGTGAACCCAGCGCCCTGCTGCCGGGCACCACAACCTGCCCCTCATCAAAAACGCCCACAAAAAAAGCCACGACCTGGGTCGTGGCTTTTCGTTGGAATGGATGGTTGCGGCATCAGGCCGTCTGCGGCTCGGGCTCGGACTCCGTATCCCGGTCCCGGCTGAAGTAGGCGCGGGTCTCGGCGATCACCACGTGGCGCAGGCCGATGAGACCGATGAGGTTGGGCACCGCCATCAGGCCGTTGACAATGTCGGCCAGCAGCCAGATCAGGTCCAGATGGAGGAAGGCGCCGCTCGCCACCAGCACCAGATAGATGAGGCGGTAGGGCTTGATAGCCTTCACCCCGAACAGGTACTCGGTGCAGCGCTCGCCGTAGTAGTTCCAGCCAAGGATGGTGGTAAAGGCGAAGAACAACAGGCCGATGCTCACCAGATACTGGCCGACGTGGGCATCGAGCCCCTGGGCAAAGGCCAGACTGGTCATGGCCGCGCCGCTCACATCGCCGCTCCACACCCCGGTCACCACCAGCGTCAGGCCGGTCATGGTGCAGATGATGATGGTGTCGATGAAGGTACCGGTCATAGAGACCAGTCCCTGCTCCACGCACGAATCTGTCTTGGCAGCAGCTGCCGCGATGGGGGCAGAACCCAGTCCCGACTCGTTGGAGAAGACCCCGCGCGCCACCCCGGACTGGATCGCCAGCATGATGCCGGCACCGACGAAGCCGCCGGTGGCCGCATGGCCGGTGAAGGCACTCCCGATCACCAGGGCAATCGCCTCCGGCAGGGCGGCGGCATTGTTCACCAGTACACCGAGGCAGGCGACGATGTAGAAGATGGCCATGAAGGGCACCACCTTGCTCGACACGCTGGAGATGGACTGGATGCCCCCCAGGGTCACCAGCGCCACGATCAGGGTCAGCACCACGGCGGTCACTTCACGGGGTACCGAGAAGGAGAGGCTCATGGCGTCACTGATGGCGTTCACCTGCGGGAAGGTGCCGATGCCAAAAAACGCCACGCCGATGCCGAACAGGGCAAACAGCTTGGCCAGCGGCCTGGAGCCGAGCCCCTTCTCCAGATAGTACATGGGGCCGCCGGCCATCTGGCCGTTGGCGTCCTGCTGGCGATATTTCACCGCCAGCAGGCACTCGGCATACTTGGTGGCCATGCCGAACAGGGCGGCCATCCACATCCAGAACAGGGCGCCCGGGCCGCCCAGCTTGATGGCGGTGGCGACCCCGACGATGTTGCCGGTACCGATGGTGGCGGAGAGGGCGGTGCAGAGCGCGCCGAAGCTGGAGACATCCCCCTGCTTGCCCTGGCCCTGATCGCGACCAAAGACCAGACGCAGGGCGAGCGGCAAGCGCACCACCTGAAGCAGACCCAGACGCAGGGTAAGGTAGATACCGGTCCCGACCAGCAGGATCAGCAGGGGTGGACCCCAGATAAAGCTATCGATGGCGGCGAGCGCCGATTGAATTGATGACATGCATCCTCCTTAAGAAACAGAAATTAAGGAGGAGAAGGATGATCTTCCCATAGGTGTCGCGATCGGCCAGAGGCGATCGGATGCGGGCCAAGCCCAGGTGCAACCATCCCATCCCCTCTGTCCTTTTGCCTGAGAGTTTCCGGCGCCAGATTGCGATGC
This sequence comes from Ardaris pityusa, assembly GCA_018244955.1. Classification (NCBI taxonomy): domain Eukaryota; kingdom Metazoa; phylum Arthropoda; class Insecta; order Lepidoptera; family Hesperiidae; genus Ardaris; species Ardaris pityusa. The sequence continues at coordinate 6,818 of DWSA01000029.1, read as the reverse complement.
AATCACGGTGCCTTGCTCCTTCGGCGCCCGATTCAACGGGTCTCTCCAGAGTATCGTCCAGTAGCAGTCCACACCGGTTGCCCGGTACCTGAAAGATTCACTTCTTCGGTGGATGGTTGCCCATCGCTCTCCTGCTACCTTCATCCGAACTAGTTTGGATTAGGAAGCGGGCATGGTAATCCAAAAAGTGTGAGCTGTCTCCCACTCGGCCACCCTGGCCCCCGTTTTTTTTCGCACCGAACCATCTGTTATTTGTTCGTTAACTATCAATAAGTTATTCCCACTTGCCACAGATGGCCCAGCTTCACTAGCTCATACGGCCGCCATATCAAGATGATATTTCGTCTCGACCAGAAAAACTTGCCGACATATCCAATCAAAAGGGTTGCACACAAACGCAATAAGCCGATAATCCCGCGCATAACTAATCACTTTGCAATGGAGTTATGCAATGTGCCTGGTTGGTCCCTCCGGACCGCTCGCCTGAGCCGGCCGTCGCCGGTTCAACCCCATATGGCTTGGGCATATCACGCCCCCTAAGGATGACCAAAAGAGAATGAACGAGACCCTGGTAGCACAAGATTACCGTCAGCTGGTTGAACAGTTCGGCTCCCCCCTGCTGCTGCTCGACAAGGCAGCCGTCCGCAAACAGTATCGGGCCCTGGCGGCCGCCCTGCCCGATGTACGATTGCACTATGCACTCAAACCCCTGCCCCACGAGGCAGTGGTCTCTGTCTTGAAGGAAGAGGGGGCCTGTTTCGATTTGGCCACCAATGGCGAAGTGGATCTGGTGCGCAGTCAGGGTGTCCGCCCGGGACGCTGCATTCATACCCATCCCATCAAGCGCGACAGCGATATCCGCTATGCGCTGGAGTACGGCTGCACCGTGTTTGTCTACGACAACCCGCTGGAGCTGGAGAAGTTCATTCCCTACAAGGACGAAGTGAAACTGCTGCTGCGAGTCAGCTTCCCCAACCCCGAGACCAAGGTCGATCTCTCCAAGAAGTTCGGCTGCACCCCGGAGCAGGCGCTGCCGCTGCTGCAACTGGCCCACGCCAAGGGGATCAAGGTGATGGGGCTGTCATTCCACGTCGGCTCCCAGGTGCCCCACGCCCGCCGCCACGTGCAGGCCATCGACGCCTGCCGCGAGATCATGGAGCAGGCCTGGGAGCTCGGCCTCAAGCCCTGGGTACTGGATATCGGCGGTGGCTTCCCGGTGGATTATGAGGGCGGTGAGTTCGACATCGACGGCTTCTGCGCGCCGATCCGCGAGGCGCTGGCCAAGCTGCCGGCCACGGTACAGAAGATTGCCGAGCCGGGCCGCTTCATCAGCGCGCCGGCCATGACCTCGGTCTCCAGCGTGATGGGCAAGGCCCATCGCGGCGACAAGATCTGGTACTACCTGGATGACGGTCTCTACGGCAGCTACAACGGTCAGCTCTACGATCACGTCACCTACCCGGTGAGCACCCCGCTGGTTCGCGGCGAGCTGCACAACTCGGTGCTCTCAGGCCCCACCTGCGACAGCGTGGACGTGATCCGTGACGGCATCATGCTGCCGGACCTGGCCATCGGCGAGCTGGTGGTGGGCCGGGTGATGGGGGCCTACACCTGGGCCTCGGCCTCCACCTTCAACTTCTTCCCCAAGGCGAGCATCCTGATTCTGGACAGCAGCCAGAAAGGGCAGAAGCTGGTGGCGGTCGCCTGACAACAGGCCGGATGCAAAGAGGGGAAGCCGCGGCTTCCCCTCTTTCGTTTCATCCAGCACAAACGGCTAGATGAACTGGCTGGCCAGCAACCAGCCGGTGTAGCCGACGAAGCAGGCGAGCAGCAGGCCCCCCTCCAGCCGGTTGATCCGCCCCTGCCCCTTGCGGCCCAGGCACATCACCAGCAGCAACAGGGTCAGCCCCATCATCACGCTCCAGTCGCGGGAGAGCACTTCCGGTGCCACGTCGAGCGGGTGGATCCCCGCCGCGATCCCCACCACCGCCAGGGTGTTGAACAGGTTGGAGCCGAGCACGTTGCCAAGGGCCAGATCGTGCTCGTTCTTGCGAATGGCGATAAGCGAAGAGGCGAGCTCCGGCAGCGAGGTGCCGACGGCGACGATGGTGAGGCCTATCACCAGATCGCTGATGCCGAGCGCCTGGGCGATGGTCACCGCCCCCCATACCAGCAGGCGGGAAGCCGCAATCAGCAGCACCAGCCCGACGATGAGCCAGCAGATGGCCGCCTTGAGGGACATCCCCTCGCTGTCGATGCTCTCCTCGGTTTCCGCATCCAGCGCATCCCCCTTGCCGCGCATGCCGGCCCGGATCGACCAGCCCATCAGGCCGACGAACACCACGCCGAGGATGACGGCGTCCGTGCGGTCCAGATGACCGTCCAGCAGCAGGGCGCCGGAGAGCAGGGTGATGCCGAGCAGGATGGGGATCTCTTTGCGCACCACCTGGGAGGCCACCGCGATGGGGCTGATCAGGGCAGTCAGCCCCAGGATCAGGGCGATATTGGTGATGTTGGAGCCATAGGCGTTGCCGAGCGCGAGGCCGGGGTTACCCTGGGAGGCCGCCAGCGCGGAGACTACCATCTCGGGAGCCGAGGTGCCAAAGCCGATGATCACCATGCCGATCAGCAGCGGCGGCATGCCGGCATAACGGGCGGTGGCGGCAGCACCATCGACAAACTTGTCCGCACTCCAGACCAGCAGCGCCAGTCCGGCAATCAGGGCAACAAAAGCCAGGGTCATAACATCTCCATTCCATCGCCAGCAAACGCAAGAGCCAGGCGATGGCCCGGCTCTTTGCAGAAGTGGGCCCAGTGTAGCGGGCCGACTTTCCATTTCAAGGGAAAATCAAACGACGATTGATATTTTACAGCGCCGCCAGCAGGCTCTGGGCATCCGACACCTCGAACTTGCCGGGAGCCTCCACGAACAGCTGCTCCACCACGCCATCGTTGGCGATGAGGGCAAAGCGCTGGGCGCGCACGCCACCAAAGGCCCCGGTCTCCTTGGCCAGACCCAGTGCCCGGGTCCAGCTGCCATCGCCGTCGGCCAGCATGGTGATGGCCCCGGCGTTCTGGGCATCCTGCCACGCCTTCATCACGAAGGCGTCGTTGACCGACAGACAGCAGATGGCATCGACGCCTTTGGCCATCAGCTGGTCGGCCAGCACCACATAGCCCGGCAGGTGGGCGTTGGAACAGGTGGGGGTGAAGGCGCCAGGCACCGCAAACAGCACCACCCGCTTGCCGCCAAACAGGCTTTGGCTATCCCGCTGCTGCTTGCCCTCGGCGGTGATGAAGGTGAATTCGCCCGCGGGCAGGGCTTGGCCAATCGCTATCATGATCTCTCGTCCTCAACTGGATGGCAGGGGCTTCAGTCTACCCCACTCCCGTCATGTGACACAGACCCCGATCCCGTCCGCCTTTTGGACTAACCTTGAGCAGGATCAGCCGACCAAGGAGGCCTCATGCAGCACTATTACGATGGACTGGAAATTCGCCCCTCCGCCTTGCGAGAGCAGCAACAACTGGATCAACTCAATCACCTGCTTACCCATGTCGGCCAGTATTGTGCCGGTTATTCCAGTGCCTACCGCCAGCGTCGCCTGCAGGATCTGGGCGAGCTGACCAGCCTGCCCCTGCTCAACGCCAGCGAACTGTTCGCCGCCCAGCAGGCTCACCCGCCCTTTGCCGGCCTCACCGGCCGCCCCGCCAGCCAGGCGCTGCGGGTCTTCGCCTGTCCGGGCCAGCTGGCCATTCCCGAGTACGCCGGTGCCGACTGGTGGGGGGCGGCCCGCGCCCTGTTCGCCGCCGGTTTCAAGGCCGGGGAGGTATTGCTCAACGGCCACGACTACCACATCAGCCCCACCGCCTTCATCTTCGACAACGGCGCCCGCCAGCTGGGTGCGCCCGTGGTGCCCTGCGGTCCCCACGATACCGGGCGCCAGCTGGAGGCACTGCAGCGCTATGAGCCGACCGGGTTCGTCGGGCCGCTGGCGGTGCTGCTGGATCTGCTGGAGGCGGCAGAGCGGGCCGACGTGCCGAGCGACAGCCTGCGCTGCGCCCTGCTGTGCGAATCCTCCCACCCCGATACCCGGCCGCTGCAGGCGGTGCATGGCATCCGGGCGCTCAACTGCCTGTTGCTGCAGGATGCGGGGGTGATCGCCTATGAGAGCCAGCCCGGCCAAGGCTTCATCGTCAACGAAAGCTGCCTCATCGAGATCATCGATCTGGCCAGCGGCGAGCCGGTCATCGGCGATGGCGTCGGTCAGCTGGTGGTGACCCGGCTCGATCTGGAATACCCGCTGCTGCGTCTGGTCACCGAGTGGCAGGGCCACTGGCTCGCCGGTGCCAGTCCGTGCGGGCGCACCAATCGCCGGCTCAGGCTGGTCTAACATCCACCCTGCAAACAAAACGGGCAGCCAGTGGCTGCCCGTTTTGTTTGCAGGGTGCGCGTCAGCGCCGCGCCTGCCAAGTGGCGATGGCGAGCAGGGAGTCGGGGGTGAATTCGGCGGCCCGCGCGGCGATCTCCGCCTGGCTCATCCAGCACACCTCGCTCACCTCTTCGGCCTGCAGTTGCAGCGGCCCCTGATAGCGGCAGCTGAAGAGACCGCCCCAGACCCGATACCCCTCTCCTTCGGCATAGAAGTCACCGAATGCCTGCAGCGGCACATCGCGGATCCCCAGCTCCTCGGCCAGCTCGCGGCGGGCGGAGGGCTCCATCAGCTCGCCCGTGGTGACCACGCCGCCGGCGCAGGCATCCAGCATGCCGGGGCAGAAGTCCTTGCTGAGGGTGCGGCGCTGCACCAGGATGCGGTCAGCCTCATCGAGCACCAGGATATAGCTGGCGCGGTGACAGAGGTTCTCCCGCCGCACCTTGGCTCGCTCGGCAACCCCGACCACCTGATTGTTTCCATCCACCACATCCACCCATTCCACACGCAGACCCTTCTTGTTCATGGCGTTAAACTGCCCGCAGTATATCGGGGCAACGGCTTGTCATGGCAGCCTTTTTTCACTCCTGCCTCACATGGATGGCCAATGCGGGCAGAGGACAAACAGGATTCATACAAACCTCCACAAACTGTCACATCCGTGTCACCTGGCAACGCCATAGTGTGCCCTGTCCACGCAACAGGTGTTTTGTGATGAAGGTGTTCAAGAACTTGTCTCCCCGCCAGATTGCCCGCTACATCAAGAGCTTCCATCACGGCAGCTTCATGGTGGAGGCCCACGGGCGGTTCGAGTTCAGCGGCGGCGAGATCAATCTGGAGAGCCTGACCTGCCGTCAGACCCTGAGTCTGGCCCGGCAGATCAATCTGGAGGTTCGCGGCCTGCGTCACACCACCCTGCTGTTGGGGTAACTTCCATAGTCCTTTCTGTTTTGTAGTCTGCGTTCATGCACGTCTTTGCCCGCCGGCTACTCGCCGCGCGGGCCGTTTTCGATGTCGGTGATCACCCCGTTGCGCACGGTGACGAAGCGCATGAACTCGTTCTTGCCGAAGTTGTAGATCCAGCGCTCCCCATACTTCACCTGCATCAGGTTGCCGAATTGATTCTCCTCGTTGCGGGTCAGCTCCTCGCGCAGCATGGGTTCGCCGCACTTGAGCAGCATCTCGGCGGTACTGTCCCCTTCGGTGATCAGCGCATTCTTGCAGCGCATGGCGCCGGCACTGGCCGGCAGACTCAACTGCAGGGCCAGCAGGGCCCCGCCAACCAGCGGTAGTGACTTCATCGGTGACTCCATTTGAACAGGGCGCTGCCCAGGGTGATGCAGCAGAGCGTAAACAGCAGGACCCAGCCCAGTGGCGCCGCCACCTCGGCCCAGCCTGCCCCTTCCAGCATGACGGCGCGGGCCGCCGCGATGATCTGGCTGAGCGGCAGCCAGGCCGCCAACTGCTGCAGCCAGGCAGGGGCCCCTTCCAGCGAGAACCAGACGCCCGAGAGAAACATCATCGGCATGCTGATGACGTTGAGCAGCCCGCTCGCCAGCTCCTCGTTCTGGATGCGGGCCGCAACCAGCAGGCCGAGGGACGCCATGGACGCCCCGCCCAGCAGGGCGATCAACAGCAACAGCCAGCCCGAGCCCAGCAGCGGCACCCCGAGCAAGAAGTAAGCCACCAAAAACACCAGCAGGCTCACCACCAGGGTGATCAGGATGCGCGACAGCAGTTGGGCACAGAGAAACTCGGCGGCCGAGAGCGGGGTGGCCCGCAGCCGCTTGAGCACCCCGTTCTTGCGGTAACGAACGATGACGAAGCCCACCCCGAACAGGCCGGAGAACATCAGGTTCATGCCGATCACCCCGGGCAGCAGCCAGTCACCGTAGCGAATGGCGCGCCCGCTCAGGGTCTCCCGCACCAGCTGTGCCGGCACGGCCTGGCGCAGCAGATACTCGGCCATGGCTCCCTGGGGGGCGTCCGGGTTGATCCAGTAACGGCCCGTGCCGGGCGAGAGCAGCAGATCCAGCTGATGGTGGCGCACCTTGAGCCGACCCTTCTCCTCCTCGTCATAGGGGATGATCTTGAGCAGCGGCACGGCGCGCAGCGGGGCATAGGCCGCGGGCAGCTCCCCCACCACGCCCATCTGCACCAGTGGCTTGGGCGGGCCGGAGAAGATGAGGGTGAACCCCAGCACCAGCAACAGCGGAAAGGCCAGGTTCCAGACAAGCGCCGCCCGATCCCGCACAAACTCCAGGTTGCGGGCATAGAAGAGTGCCCCGATGCGCTTGAGGGATCCCGTCATCTGGTGCTCCTTGGGCTGGCAAGCTGTGACGGCATGCAGACAGGCGCCGCTGCGGTGTGCCACGAGGCCGCGTT
>DWSA01000028.1:0-16990 GCA_018244955.1 Ardaris pityusa | reverse complement strand
TGGGACCGTTTTTTAAAAAACCTCCGATTTGTCCCTTCTACCGGCGCTCTGCGCCGGTTTTTTTATGCCTGCCCTGCCGCCCGTCACATCCGATAGCGATAACCGAGCCGCTCGTTCTTGCGCGGGCCGGTGATCTGCCAGCCGAGCAGAAAGCCGTCCCCGGTCGGCGTCAGCTCGGCGCTGTAGTGATCCTGGCCGCACAGGTGGGGCTCGGCGGTGAGCCAGCGACCATCCGCCTGAGGCAGCAGCTCGAACAGCACCACCGGCTGCTCGTAGCGCAGATGGGAGAGCCGGATCCCCCGCTCGCCACGCTGCCACCAGAAGCGATTGTGCATGGCCAGCACCCAGCCATGGGGCGTGGTGTAGCGGCCCTGCTCGGCAAACAGCCAGCCCCCCTGATGATCGGTCACCGTCACCTCCCCCTCACCGCTGCCGCACCAGTCGGTGGCGGAGCCTTCCCCGTTGCTCGCGGTAAAGGCAAATGCTCCGATCTGTGGCAACTGGCGCCATAAACGCTGGATCAAGGCTTCCATCTCGGCCATCATAGCCCCCTTCAAAATTGACAACTGACGACAAATCAACCACATGAACTACTTGATAGGGGTTACCCTGCTCTGGTCATTCTCCTTCAGCCTGATCGGGGTCTATCTCGCCGGTCAGGTGGATGCCTACTTCTCGGTACTGACCCGCATCGTGCTCGCCAGCCTGGTGTTTCTGCCCTTTCTCAGACGGCGCTGGTTGCGCCCTGACCTGGTGGCCAAACTGATGGCCCTCGGCGTCACCCAGCTCGGCATCATGTATCTGTTCTATTACCACTCCTTCCTGCTGCTGACGGTGCCGGAAGTGCTGGTGTTCACCATCTTCACCCCCATTTACGTCACCCTGATCCATGACCTGCTGGAGCGTCGCTTCAAGCCCACCTATCTGTGGGGAGCCTTGCTGGCGGTGCTGGGGGCAGCCGTCATCCGCTTCGACGGGCTGACCGAAAGCTACGTGCTGGGCTTCCTGGTGGTGCAAGGTGCCAACATCTGCTTCGCCATCGGCCAGGTCGGCTACAAGGTATTGCTGGCGCGGGAGAAGGAACAGCCCCCCCAGCTCGCCGTGTTCGGTTGCTTCTATCTGGGCGCCCTGGTCGTGGCCCTGCCCGCCTGGTGGCTGCTGGGCACGCCGCAATACCCCACCAGTACCCTGCAGTGGGGCATTCTGTTGTGGCTGGGGATAGGCGCTTCCGGGCTTGGTTACTTCCTGTGGAACAAGGGGGCGACCCAGGTGAGCAGCGGTGTGCTGGCCATCATGAACAACGCCCTGATCCCGGCGGGTCTGCTGGTCAATCTGCTGCTGTGGGGCAAGGATACCGACCTGCTCAGGCTCACCCTGGGCGGCCTGCTGATGCTGGCCTCCCTCTGGGTATGCCAGCGTCATGGGGTAAGTGAGCGCTGACTAAAAATCAGCCAACGACGGTATTGTGCTCCCGTCTGGCCTGACCGTGGCAGGTGGCCAGCCGGGCCAGCAGGTGATCGATCTGCTCGCCGGCCTGGCTCTGCACCAGGCCGATGCTGACGGTCACCGGTCGCTGCGGCAGCAGGCTGGCATCGGCGATCTCGAGCCGCAGCCGCTCGGCAATCTCGAGGCCGCTCAGCCGATCGGTCTGGGAGAGCATCAGGATGAAGCCATCTTCGTCCCAGCGGGCGAAGGGGTCTTCTCGCCGCAGCTCGTGACGTACGATACGGGCCAGCTTGGCCAGCATGGCATCGCAGGCCACCTCGCCGAACAGCTGCTGGATCTTGGCCCTGTGGTCGACGCTGAATTGCAGCAGGCTGAAGCTGCCGCTCTCGCTGGCCAATCGCTCATCGAGCAACAGCTCGAAGTGGCTGCGGCTCTCCAGCCCGGTGAGGGGATCGGTACCGTGCCGCTCTTCCACCAGCAGTGCCTGTGAGTCGAGCAGACGCACCACCCCCAGCACCTGGCCGTGAACATCGCGCCTGGCCCGCTCTTCCAGCCGGACATAGTGACCGTCGTGATGCAGGATGCGGTATTCGAGCCGGATCTGGGCCACTCGCCCGCTCTGGCAGGCGGCCAGTGCCTCCTGCAGGTTCCCCACGTCGTCGGGGTGCACCCGCTCCAGCCAGCCGAGATCGTCCAGACCGGCTTCGTTCAATCCCAGCAGCCGCAGACAGGAGAGATCCCGCTGCACGCCCTGCTGCGGGCTCCAGCTCCAGAGCCCTGCCTCCAGCAAGGCGATGGCATCCGCCATCAGCGCCAGATCAAACCGGGTAATTGCCTCCCTGAGGGGAGCCTTGAGCATGTCCATCGAGCGCCTCGACACCGAATCTGAAGACCTTCTCAATAAGTAACATTGGCTCTCGCGCCGAGCAACAGGGTCAGCTCGCTTTTCCTTGATAGCCGTTCATCAGGGCCTGCCAGTTCTCCGGTACGAAGTGAAAACTGGTATGCAACTGGGACTCCTTGTTGAAGGAGCGCAGCAACCGTTCCAGGTTGGCCTGCTGCCAGTTGCTGGGAGAGCGGATGGCCCCCTTGTCGAAGTCGATCACCCACACCTTGCCCTCCTTGTCGAGCAGCAGGTTATGGCTGTTGAGATCGGCGTGATAGACACCGGCGTCGTGCAACCGGCGCACCGTCTGGCCCACCTTGTGCCACACCTCGCCGGCGATCGGCCCCTGCTTGAGCAGGGCCACCAGATCCTTGGCGCCACGAATGCGCTCGATCAGGATGTCGGCGCGATAGAAGGGGCCCTGCTTGGCCATCCGGGCGGCAAACGGGCGCGGCACCGGTAATCCCTGGGCGCTCAACTTGGCCAGCAGCGTGTATTCGGCCATGGCCCGGCTCGATTCAACCCCTTCGAACCAGAAGCGATCCCGCACCACCTTGCCCACCATGCCACCGCGATAGTAGTGACGCAGCACCAGGTGGCGGGATTCATCCTTCACGAACCAGGTCACTCCGCGACCGATGGAAGACCCCACCACCTGGCGATGTGTCTGCCACCAGGCCGGATCAAACAGCTCGGGAGAAGGGTCGCGAAACGCCCCTTCGGCGTACCAGCAGATCTGGTTGTGTTCGGTCTGAATTTGCATTTTTGGCGATTCCGGTCGGTCAGTCATGGCTACACAAGGCAAGGGCAGGCAACGGCAACACGGGCCTTGTCAGGGGCACCGGCTGCCGGTCGTGCGCAATTTTACAATCCACGGGGGAGTTTGCATAATGCCATCCATCCATTTTGCCACCATTGCGCCACATCATGCCGCTGTTCCAAACGCCGCCCTCCACCATCTGCATCCTGCGGCTCTCCGCCATCGGCGACTGCTGCCACGCGCTGGCGCTGGTGCGCGTCATCCAGCGGGCCTGGCCGACGACCCGCATCACCTGGATCACCGGCAAGATTGAAGCGACGCTTTTTGCCGATCTGCCCGGGGTCGAGGTGATCGCCTTCGACAAGAGCAAGGGCTGGCGCGGCTATCGCGAGCTCTGGCAGACCCTCAAGGGGCGCCAATTCGATGCCCTGCTGCACCTGCAGGCGGCCATGCGGGCCAGCATCGCCACCCTCGGCATCAAGGCCAAGGTCAAACTGGGTTTCGACCGGGAGCGGGCCAGCGACGGCCAGTGGCTGTTCACCAACCACAAGGTGCCATCCCCCGCCTCGCCCCACGTGCTGGACGGCTTCCTCGCCTTTGCCAAAGAGCTCGGCATCCAGGATCTGACCCCGGACTGGCAACTGCCCATCAGCGCCGAGCACCAGGCCTGGGCGAAAGAGAAGATTGACGGCAAGCCGACCCTGCTCATCTGTGCCGCCGCCAGCAAGGCATTCAAGAACTGGACTGCCGCCGGCTATGCCGCGCTGGCGGATCATGCCGCAGGCAAGGGCTTTCAGGTCTATCTGTGCGGCGGGCCGGCCAAACTGGAGCGGGATCTGGCCGCCGACATTCAACGGCTGAGCCACAGCAAGCCGGTGGATCTGGTGGGGCAGACCAACCTCAAGCAGTTGCTGGCGCTGATCAAGGAGGCCAGTCTGGTGCTAGCCCCCGATACCGGCCCCACCCACATGGCCACCATTGTCGGCACACCGGTGCTCGGCCTCTATGCCCACCACAACCCGGACCGGACCGGCCCCTATCTGTGCCGTGACTACGCGGTCAGCGTCTATCAGGAGCTGGTCGAGCAGGAGACCGGCAAACCGCTGGCCGAGCTCGGCTGGCGCACCCGCCTCAAGGATCCGGACGCCATGAGCAAGATCACCCGCGAGCGGGTCATCGCCGCCTTCGACCGCCTCTGCGCCGATCGCCAGCTGCCTGCCGGACAGCAACTCGGAATTTCCGAGCAGTGAAGCAGGGATAATCTGCTGGCCCACCCACACGGTGACAGGCAGAATGGCGGCTGATGTGGGTGACGCTCCCGCAGCAAGCTACGAATACTTTGATCGGCTGGAATATGATTCCGGCCGTTTTTTTATCCGCCACCTTCTGTTAAAATTCGCCGCCTTTACATCCCTCTTAATTCAAGAATTTTCCGCGTTTCGGATTTGGCTGTCTCCCTTTCGGGCACAAGACGGCGGCCTCTGCTACAACCAAAACACGGTCTCGCTTAAAGGTACAGACATGGCGCAACAAGGCACTCTCTATATCATCTCCTCCCCGAGCGGAGCGGGTAAATCCAGCCTGCTCAATGCCTTGCTGACCCAGCACAACAGCGCTGGCAAGATGCAGCTGTCGGTTTCCCACACCACCCGCGCCACCCGTCCCGGTGAAGAGCACGGGGTGCACTACCACTTCGTCAAGGTGGAAGAGTTCAAGGCGCTGATCGAGCGCGGCGACTTTCTGGAGTGGGCCGAGGTGTTCGGCAACTACTACGGCACCTCCCGCGCCGCCATCGAAGCCTGCCTGGCACAGGGGATCGACGTGTTCCTCGATATCGACTGGCAGGGCGCCCGCCAGATCCGCGAGCAAATGCCGACCAAGTCCATCTTCATCCTGCCGCCCAGCCGCGAAGAGCTGGAGCGCCGCCTGATCGGTCGCGGCCAGGACAGTGCCGAGGTGATCAAGGGCCGGATGGAGAAAGCCATTGCCGAAATGGTGCACTATGACGAGTATGACTATGTCATCATCAACGAAGACTTTGAGCAGGCACTGTTCCAGCTGAGGGCCGTCATCGAGTGCCAACGGCTGGAATTGCGCCAGCAGCAACAGGCCCAACAAAACTTGCTGCAACAGCTACTGGCAGAATAGGCCAAAAACAAGTAAACTTTTGCGTCATTTTTAAACACCGCTTTTTTAAACCGAGAAAGCCCAAACACTGGAGTCCTGCATGGCACGCGTTACTGTAGAAGATGCTGTAAAACAGGTAGGTAACCGTTTTGACCTGGTGCTGGTCGCCGCACGCCGCGCCCGCCAAATCGCGGTTCAAGGCAAAGATCCCCTGGTTGACGAAGAGAACGACAAGCCGACCGTGATCGCCCTGCGCGAGATCGAACTGGGTCTGGTGAACAACCAGGTGATGGACACCCAGGACCGTTACGAGCAGCAAGAGCAGGAAGCCGCCGAGCTGGCTGCCGTTGCTGCCATCGCCGAAGGCCGCGGTTAAGTCAGTTATTTCTTATAGTCGGCGCCCGCCCGGGTGCCGACTGCTCTCTCCCATTTACAACCGCTCGAAAACCTCGCAAACTCAGGACTATACCCTCTATATCCACGGATTGCCGTTTCACCGCTGCGGGGACTGTCTTGTATTTATTTGAAAATCTTAAAGAAATAGCCAGTTCCTACCTGCCACCCGAGCAGGTGGAGAAGCTCAGGCAAGCCTATGTGGTGGCCCGTGATGCTCACCAGGGACAGATGCGTTCCAGCGGCGAGCCCTATATCACCCACCCGGTTGCCGTTGCCCGCATTCTTGGCGACATGCGCCTCGATCATGAAACCCTGATGGCTGCCGTGCTGCACGACGTCATCGAAGATACCCCTGTCACCAAGGCCGATCTGGCCGAGCTGTTTGGCGATGCCGTCGCCGAGCTCGTAGCGGGCGTCTCCAAGCTCGACAAGCTGAAGTTTCGCGATCGCAAGGAGGCCCAGGCCGAGAACTTCCGCAAGATGGTGATGGCCATGACCCAGGATATCCGGGTCATCCTGATCAAGCTCGCCGACCGCACCCACAACATGCGCACCCTGGGCTCCCTGCGACCGGACAAACGCCGCCGCATCGCCCGAGAAACCCTCGAAATCTTCGCCCCCATCGCCAACCGCCTCGGTATTCACACCATGAAGAACGAGCTGGAAGAGCTGGGCTTCGAGGCGCTCTACCCCATGCGCTCGCGCGTGTTGCGCGAATCGGTGCGCCGCGCCCGCGGCAATCGCCGCGAAATCATCGACTCCATCCAGAGCGAGATTGAAGGCCGGCTGCGGGAGGCAGGCATCGAATCCCAGGTCAGCGGCCGCGAGAAGAACCTGTTCTCCATCTACAACAAGATGGAGAAAAAAGAGCTGCAATTTCATGAGGTAATGGATATCTACGCCTTTCGTGTGAGGGTGAAGGACATAGATACCTGTTACCGGGTGCTGGGCCAGATGCACAGTCTCTACAAGCCCCGCCCCGGCCGCTTCAAGGATTACATCGCCATTCCCAAGACCAACGGCTACCAGTCGCTGCACACCTCCCTGGTGGGGCCGCACGGGGTACCGGTGGAGGTGCAGATCCGCACCGAATTCATGGATCAGATGGCCGACAAGGGCGTCGCCGCCCACTGGGCCTACAAGCAGGATGGCGACAGTTCGGGTACCACCGCCCAGATCCGCGCCCAGCGCTGGATGCAGAGCCTGCTCGAGCTGCAGCAAAGTGCCGGCAGCTCCTTTGAATTCATCGAGGGGGTCAAGACCGACCTCTTCCCCGACGAGATCTATGTGTTCACCCCCGAAGGCCGCATCATGGAGCTGCCCGCCGGGGCTACCCCGGTGGACTTCGCCTACACGGTACACACCGACATCGGCCACGCCTGCGTCGGCTCGCGGGTCGATCGCCACCCCTATCCGCTGAGCAGCCCGCTGCACTCGGGCCAGACGGTGGAGATCATCACGGCGCCGGGGGCTCGCCCCAACGCGGCCTGGCTCAACTTTGTGGTGACCACCAAGGCCCGCTCCAAGATCCGCCAGTTCCTCAAGAACCTGCGCACCGAAGAGTCGGTGGTGCTGGGTCGCCGCCTGCTCAACCATGCGCTCGGCGCCAAGAACATCGAAGATATCCCGGAGCCGCGCATCAAGCAGGTACTGGCCGACACCAAGCACGAGAACCTGCAGGGCCTGCTGGCCGACGTAGGGCTCGGCAACGCCATGAGCGTGATGGTGGCGCGCCGCATGCTGGGGGATGAGCTGCCACCGGAAGAACAGCCCAAGTCCAGCAGCAAGAAGATGCCGATCAAGGGGGCCGACGGCATGCTGGTCACCTTCGCCAACTGCTGCCGCCCGATCCCGGGGGACGCCATCATTGCCCACATCAGCCCGGGCAAGGGCCTGGTAATCCACCAGGAAGCCTGCCGCAACATCAAGGGCTATAGCAAGGAGCCGGACAAGTACCTGCCGGTACAGTGGGAAGTGGACAAGGAGCAGGAACAGGAGTTCCGCACCGGCATCAGCATCGAGATCGTCAACCACCAGGGTGCCCTGGCGGAGCTGGCCAACGTGATTGCCGCCACCGGCGCCAACATTCACGCCATCAGCACCGAGGAGAAGGATGGCCGGGTCTATCTGGTCACCCTGCTCATCACTACCAAGAGCCGGATCCACCTTGCCAACATCATGCGCAAGATCCGGGTGATGCCGAACGTGCTCAAGGTGAGCCGACAGAAAAACTGACCACAGGCGGCGCAAGCCGCCTGCTGCTTTTCAAGAGACAAGCTTGGCCCACCACCGCAGGCACACCCGTTCAACCTGGCGAGTGGACAAACCCGGCTTCGGCAGAGCCGGCATGACCGCGAAACGCGTCAAACGAATTTACGACAGGCTGGCCCGGTGCCAGCCCGATTTGATCCTGTGCATGCAAGCGATGCGTGCACACACCTCACGACATAGAAACCGATATGACTCCTGAACGCTTCAAGCGCATCACCGACATGCTGGCCCAGCGCCAGCTCGATCTGACCGTCTGCATGGAAGAGGTCCACAAGCCGCACAACCTGGCAGCCATCGTGCGCACCGCCGATGCCATCGGCATCCATCGGGTGCACGCGGTCTGGCCCAAAACCTGGATCCACAAGCGCAAGGGTACCGCTCGCGGCAGCCAGAACTGGGTGGACGTGAAGCTGCACCCGGACATCGGCAGCGCGGTGGCCGAGCTGAAAGCCTCCGGCATGCAGATCCTGGCGACCCACCTCTCCGATAGCTCGGTGGATTTTCGCGCCATCGACTACACCAAGCCCACCGCCATCCTGGTGGGCCAGGAGAAGCACGGCATCGGCGAAGAGGCGCTGGCCCTGGCCGATCACCATATCGTCATCCCCATGGTGGGCATGGTGCAGTCCCTCAACGTCTCGGTGGCCGCCGCCGCCATCCTCTATGAGGCCCAACGCCAGCGCGAACTGGCCGGCTGCTACCAGCGCGGCTGCCCGCTCGACCTGGAGGAGCAGAACAGCATACTGTTCGAGGGGGGCTACCCCATCTATGCCCAGCTCTGCAAAGAGAAAGAGATGCCCTATCCCCAGCTCGGCCCGGCCGGCGAAATCCTGGCGGACGAGCAGTGGTGGCAGCAGATGCAGCTGACCCGCAAGGGCTGGGCCGCCCAGCAATCGGATGACCCCTCGGAAGAGTACGCTGATGAAGCTTAACCACCTAACGGCATAGCGGGGTGCAGGCCTGGCTTGTACCCCATCAATCTTTTGGAGCAAAAAATCATGATAGCAATCAGAACCCTGCTGACCCTGACCCTGCTGCTGGGGGTGGCGTATCCGCTGGCCGTCACCGGGCTGGCCCAGCTGCTCTTCCCCTGGCAGGCCAACGGCAGCCTGCTCACCAACGCCAAACAGCAGGTGGTCGGCAGCGCCCTGCTGGCACAGAAGTTCGAGCGGGCCGACTACTTCCACTCCCGCCCCTCCGCCAGCGACTTCGCCACCATAGGCGGAGGCGCCAGCAACCTGGGGATGAGCTCGCCGCTGCGGGCCGAGTTTGCCGCAGCGGCGGCCAGGGCGCAGCCGGAAGCCAGGGTCCCCGCCCTGCTGACCCGCTCCGCCTCCGGCCTCGATCCCCATCTGCCGCTCGCTGCAGCGCTGGCTCAGGTAGAGCGGGTCGCCGGGCAACGGGGGCTGGATCCCGTTCAATTGACGGAGCAGGTCAAGTCGGCGGCACAAGCTGGTATCCTTGGCCCGCAGGTGGTCAACATTCTCCAGTTGAACCTGCAACTCGATCGTCAAAAGGGCGCCTGAGGGCGCTCCTTGTAGTTCGGGACAGGCTCCCTTTCGACAACGGGGACAAGCATGAGCAATGAGGTCACGGCCGCAGTTCGGCCGATGCAACGGGAGCACGGGGATGCGTGATGAGGTGAGGGCAGACGCCCTGCTGGCAAGCCTGGAACAGGAGCACAGGGGCAAGCTGAAGGTGTTTCTCGGTGCCGCCCCCGGTGTCGGCAAGACCTACGCCATGCTGCAGGCGGTGCGGGAGCAGGCCAAGGAGGGGGTCGACATCCTGATCGGGGTGGTGGAGACCCACGGTCGCCAGGAGACCCTGGCCCTGCTCGACAAGCTCGCCATCCAGCCGCGCAAGCTGCACCTGCACCGCCAGCAGCGGCTGGAGGAGATGGATCTGGACGGCCTGCTGGCCCGCAAGCCCGCCATCGCCGTGGTGGACGAGCTGGCCCACAGCAACGCCCCCGGCAGCCGCCATGAGAAGCGCTGGCAGGATGTGGAGGAGCTGCTGGGTGCCGGCATCGATGTCTACACCACCCTCAACGTGCAGCACCTGGAAAGCCTCAACGATCTGGTGTGGCAGCTGACCGGGGTCAGGGTCAAGGAGACCCTGCCGGATCAAGTGCTGCTGGAGGCCGACAGCCTGGTGCTGATAGACCTCCCCCCCAAGGAGCTGCTCGGCCGCCTCAAGGAGGGCAAGGTCTATGTGCCCCATCAGGCAAAAGCAGCCCTGCAGTCCTTCTTCTCCCTCAACAACCTGACCGCCCTGCGCGAGCTGGCGATGCAGACCGCCGCCAGCCACGTGGAGGGGGATCTGCAATTGCAGTGGCAGGCCGCCGGCAAGACCACACTGCCGCTGCGGGGCAAGCTGATGGTCTGCCTCGGCGATCAGCACGGCGCCGCCCTGGTACGCTACGGTCACCGCTTCGCCCAGCGCCGCCAGCTACCCTGGCTGGTGGTGCACATCGACAGCAAGGGGCAGCGCTCGGTCGAGCTGGAGCAGGCACTGGCGCTCGCTTCCCAGCTGGGGGCCAAGGTGCTGACCCTCTCCAGCCCGGCGGTGGCCGACACCCTGCTGGAGACCGCCGAGCAGCAGCAGGTGTCGCAATTGCTGCTGGGCAAACCCCACAAGGCCCCCTGGCGTCGCTCGCTGGTGCAACACCTGCTCAAGCAGGCGCAAGGACTCGAGATCACGCTGGTGGATACCGAGAAGCGCAAGCCCAGCCTGGGCTTGCAGCCGCTCCACCCCAAGGACATTCGCCAGAGCCTGCTGGCGGTGGCCATCATGGGGACCACCTCGGCCGCCGTCTGGGGCCTCTCCCACTGGCTGCCACCCGCCTCCCTGCCCATGCTGTTCGTGCTGGGGGTGCTGGCCACCGCGCTCACCACCAGCCTGATGCCCGCCATCCTGGCCGCCGTGCTGGGCTTCGTCGGCCACAATCTGCTGTTCACCGCCCCCTACTTCTCTTTGAGCGTGGCCAGCCACAGCGATCTGCTCACCCTGTTCGTGCTGCTGATCGTCGGCATCACGGCCGGGCGGCTCGCCTCCCGTCAGCGTCAACAGCTGATCGGCCTGCGCGAGACCCAGCAACTGGGCAATGCCCTGCTGTCGCTGAGCCAGGGGCTGGCCACCGCCAGCAGCCCGGAAGAGGTGCTCAGACAGGGATCCCAGGCCATCTCGCTGGCACTGGGCCAGCCGGTGTTCGCCCTCGATCAGCACTACCAGCACAGGGCCGGCTCGACCCAGCACAAGCCGGGGCAGACCGACAAGGCGGCCATCGACTGGTGTCTGGCCCAGAAGCAGAGCGCCGGCGCCCACACCGCCACTCTCAACGCAGCCGAGGCCCAGTACCACCACCTCAGCGATGAACTGGTGCTGGGGATAGTGCTGGCCAACCCGCTCGCCTCCTCGGCCGAGCATCAGCTGCAGGCCCTGCTCACCGATATCCGCGCCGCGCTGGCCCGGATCGATCTCAACGAACGGCTGGCCGACAGCCAGCTGCAGGCGGAGACCGACCGGATGCGCGCCGCCCTGCTCTCCTCGGTCTCCCACGATCTGAAGACGCCGCTGGCCACCATCATGGGGGCCGGCAGCACCCTGCTGGAATATGGTGACCGGATCAGCAGCGAAGATCGCAGCGAGCTGCTGCACTCGGTGCAGGACGAGGCGCGCCGCCTGCACAGCTATGTGCAGAACCTGCTGGACATGACACGCATCGGCTCGCCGGATTTCCAGCTGAAACGGGACTGGGTCGACCTGGCGGATCTGGTGGAGAACGCCCGCCGCCGGCTCGACTCCTCCTGGCGCCAGCACAAGCTGCTGGTGCACTTCGATCAGCAGATCCCCCGCCTCTATGTGCACGGAGCCCTGATCGAGCAGGTGCTGGTCAACATTCTCGACAACGCCTCCCGCTATTCGCCGGCCGGCACCCCCATCGAGTTCAAGGTGATGCTGGCGGACCCCGATCTCATCCTCGACATCATCGATATCGGGGTCGGCATCGCCGAGTCGGATCGGGACAAGATCTTCAATCTGTTCTATACCCAGCCGGTCGGCGACTGCGGCAGCCGCGGCACCGGGCTTGGCCTCGCCATTTCCCGCGCTATGATAGAGGCCCACGGCGGCCGCATCTGGGCATTTTCCGGCCCCAACGGCAACGGCACCTGCATGCGCATCTCCCTGCCGCTGGCGCTCAATGCAGCCGCGGCCTGAACATTTTTACTCTATCCAGCTGGAGGCTGAATGGCTCACATACTGGTCATCGACGACGAGGCGGCCATCCGCCGTTTTTTGCGGATCAGCCTGATCGCCGAGGGGCATCAGGTGAGCGAGGCGGTCGGCGTCAACGAGGGGCTGGCGCAGTATCGCCACCTCAATCCCGATCTGGTGATCCTTGACCTCGGCCTGCCGGACGGGGACGGCATCCAGGTGTTGCAGGCCATTCGCGAGCACCATCAGCACCCGGTACTGGTGCTGTCGGCGCGGGATTCTGAACAGGAGAAGGTACGCTTGCTGGATGCCGGGGCCAACGACTACATGAGCAAGCCGTTCGGCATCGGCGAGATGATGGCCCGTATCCGGGTGCTGCTGCGCCAGCGGGCCGGGGTCAGCAGCGGCGAGCAGCGCCACTTCCCCCAGTGTGGGCTGACCCTGGACAGCAGCAGCCACAGGGTCACCCTGGGGGAGCAAGAGGTGCCCCTCTCCCGCAAGGAGTTCGCCCTGCTGCAGGCACTGGTGTGCCACCCCGGCAAGCTGGTGCTGCAGACCCAGCTGCTCAACGACATCTGGGGGCCGAGCCACAAGGAGGACACCCACTACCTGCGCATCGTCATCGCCAGCCTGCGCAAGAAGCTGGGAGATAATCCCCAGCAACCCACGCTGATCGAAACTGAATCCGGCATCGGTTACCGCTTTATCGGCAGCTGATGTTGCAGCAAGAAGCTGGGCGGCAACATTCCCAGCAACCCACGCTGATCGAGACCGAATCCGGCATCGGCTACCGCTTTATCGGCAGCTGATGTTTCACGTGGAACGACGCCAACCACAGCACAGAGCCAACAGACCGCAACCACCGAGCAGCAGACCGAGATCCTGCAAGCTGGCGGCAACCGCCAACCCCAGGCTGAGCAACAGGTAATAACCGAGCCCGAACAGGGCACCGGCACTGCCTGCCACCTCCCGATAGGCCAGCAGCGCCTGGCTCAGCACATTGGGGATCGCCAGCCCGAACGCCACCACCACCCCCATCATGGGCAGCAGGAACCAGAGCGAAGTCTGACTGGCCCACACCAGCCAGCCGGACCCCAGCGCCAACGCGGCAGCGAGCCGGATCAGCGAGGCAGGCGACCAGCCATGCCCCAGCAGGCGCTTGTTAAGCAGGCTGCCCCCCAGGGTCGCCAGCGCCAGCAAGATGCCGGAGTAACCGAACTCGCCCGCACTCAACCCCAGCCCGGCAAACAGAAAGGGAGCCAGGCTGTAGTAGCCAAACAGCATGGTGTTGAACAGCGCTACCAGTGCGGCGCTGCGCCACAAGGCTGCATCACGCGCCATCCGTTGTGCTAGCGGCCAGAGTGCCACCCGCTGGGTGATGGCCGGTCGGGTTTCCGGCAGTTGCCAGCAAGTGACCAGCAGCAATCCGACTGCCAATACTAGCAGGGCGCTGAATACCCCCAGATAGCCGAACCCGCTCGCCAGCTGGCCGCCGCTCACCAGCCCCAGCACCGGGCTGAGTGAGAGCGCGATGCCCATCACCGAAAAGACCCGCGCCAGATCACTGCCCTGATAGCTGTCGCGCAGCATGGTCTGGGTCACCACGGAGCCCACGGCGGCGCCGAAGGCCGCGATGACCCGGGCCAGCAACAGGGTTTCAAACTCAGTGGCCAGCAAAGCCAGCAGAGTGCCAGCACCATAGGTCATCAGCCCCGCCAGCATGGCGGGACGCCGCCCGACCAGATCGCACAGTCGGCCCCAGCAGACCACGCCCGCCGCAAACGCCAGAAAATAGACCGACAGGGTCTGGGATGCCTGCCCTTCGCTCACCCGAAACTGACTGGCGATATGGGTCAGCACCGGGCTGTAGATGGTCTCCACTATCTGCGGAAACATCATCAATCCGACCACCAGCCAGAGCGGTGGCAACTTGTTGTTCATGACAAACCTCCTTCACAAGAGGCCGTCATTCTAGAGTGATGCCGATTGTCCGATTACAATAAGCAGGACTATAAACATCAATAATAGGACACATGGCCTTTATTCTTCCCGATCACCCTTTTGACCCAGATCAGCACGATGGCAGCGCCATCGGGATTGCCTCCGCCCTCGGCTGGCACGACTCTGGCCGTCATCAGCACAGGCGCCATCAGCTGCTGTTCGCCCAGGCCGGTTGCATGACCATAGAGCTGGACGATCAGGTCTGCCTGCTGCCGCCGACACGAGCGGCCTGGCTGCCGGCAGGCCTGCCCCATCGGGTGCTGATGCGCGGGGTGGTGGCGTATCGCTCCCTCTACTTCCAGCCGGAGCCCGGCTTGCCGACCGAGATGGCGGTGCTGGCGGTCAACCCGCTGTTGCGGGAGATCATCGAGCGGATGGCGATCTGGCCGTGGGACAAGCCGGCGGCGGAGCAGCATTGCACGCTGGCGCTGTTGCAGGAGGAGCTGGCGCAAGCGCCGCGGGAATCCTGGCAGTTGCCGCTGCCGTCAGACTCGCGTCTGGCCGGCTGGCTGCAGGAAGTGAAACGGGGCGACACCCTGCCCGATCGGCTCAACCGGCTGGCCGAACGGGTGGGTGCCAGTGACAAGACCATAGGTCGCATCTTCATGCGGGAGACCGGCATGAGCTACCAGGCCTGGCGCCAGCAGTGGCGACTGTTGCGGGCGCTGGAGCTGCTGGCCGAGGCCGAACCCATCAGCCGGGTGGCGGCAACGCTGGAGTTCGCCAGCGACAGCGCCTTCATCAGCTTCTTCAGACAACACACGGGGCAGACCCCGCTGCGCTATCTCAACTCTCGGGGTGAGTCGCATCGGCCGAGCTCGCCTCCACCACCAGGGTCTCCAGCGCCAGCGGCTTGAGGTTGTGGATCGCCTCCTCCACCACCGCATGGGAGGCCTGCTGCTGCTGGGCCGCTATCTCCTGCGCCAGCTTGGCGCTATCCAGTTCGGGTCTGGGGTACTCGTCGGCCATGACGTTCAGGCTCAGGCTGCTGGCAATCAAGGTTGCGATCAGGATTTTCATCTGGTGTGCTCCGGTGTGGTTGAGATGACCAGATAGCTATTCCAATTGTTGTGCCACATCTATAACGACATGATTTTGTTTAAATTAATAATTTTTAGATGGAAACTGGCGCCAGTTGGAAAACATCCTGTAGTCAGGATTGAACCAACAAGTGGTCATTTTCACCACGCTTAATTTTTGTCTGCTGTTCCACGTGGAACGTCCCATTTTTTTGATCGACACCCGCTTTTAAACTGAGCTATGGTGCTAGCTCCCCCGTAACTGACTCTGGATCTGTCACCGAATGGAATTTTCCTTGTTCGGCGAGAAGTTCACTCGCCATGCCGGTATTACCCAACTCATGGATGACCTTAATCAGGGGCTGACCAATCCGGACGCCATCATGCTGGGTGGCGGCAACCCGGCCCCCATCCCCGCCATGCTGGAACGCTTCCAGGCCGAGGCCAAGAGCCTGCTCGACAACGGTGAGCTGGTGAAGGCGATGGCCAACTACGATGGCCCCCAGGGCAAGGACAGGTTTACCAAGGCGCTGGCGGCCCTGCTCAGCAAGGAGCTGGGCTGGGACATCTCCGCCCGCAACATCGCCCTGACCAACGGCAGCCAGAACGCCTTCTTCTATCTGTTCAACCTGCTGGCGGGCGAATTTGCCGATGGCCGCAAGAAGAAGGTGCTGTTCCCGCTCGCCCCCGAGTACATCGGCTATGCCGACTCGGCACTGGCGGACGACTACTTCGTGGCCTACAAGCCCACCATAGAGAAGCTGGCCGACGGCCAGTTCAAGTACCACGTGGACTTCGAGAGCCTGCAGGTGGGTGACGACATCGGGGTGATCTGCGTCTCCCGCCCCACCAACCCCACCGGCAACGTGCTGACCGATGAAGAGATCGAACACCTCGATCAGATTGCCCGCGACAAGGGCATTCCGCTGCTGATCGACAACGCCTACGGCGTCCCCTTCCCGGGCATCATCTTCAGCGAGGCCAAGCCGTTCTGGAACGCCAATACCATCCTCTGCATGAGTCTCTCCAAGCTCGGCCTGCCGGGCACTCGCTGCGGCATCGTCATCGCCGACGAGAAGATCATTCAGGCCATCACCAACCTGAGCGGTATCATCAATCTGGCGCCGGGCAGTCTGGGGCCCGCCATCACCATTCCGATGATCGAGAGCGGTGAGATCATCGCCCTCAGCGAACAGGTGGTGAAACCCTTCTATAGGCAGAAGGCGGAGCTGGCGGTGCAACTGCTGCGCGAGGCGATCCCGGATCCCCGCTTCCACATCCACAAGCCGGAAGGCGCCCTCTTCCTCTGGCTCTGGTTCGAAGGCCTGCCGATCCACTGCCAGGAGCTGTACGAGCGACTGAAGGCGAAGAACCTGCTGATCGTGCCGGGCCACTACTTCTTCCCCGGCATTGACGACCCAGAGTGGCGCCACAGCCAGGAGTGTATCCGCCTCAACTACTCCCAGAGCGAGGAGCTGGTACGGCGTGGCATCGCCATCCTGGCCGACGAGATCAACACCCTCTACGCCGGCTAAGCCCAGTTCGGCGATACAAAAACAGAGAGGCCTGCACATGCAGGCCTCTCTTGTTTATCGCGCGCCGGTTTGCTTAACCGGGCAGTGCCAGCTGCTCGGGCTTGCCGATCGGGATGGCACGGGGCTTGAGCGCCTCTGGCAGCTCGCGTGCCAGATCGATGGTCAGCAGCCCATGCTCCAGCTTGGCGCCCTGCACTTCCACGTGCTGGCTCAGCTTGAAGGCGAGCTCGAAGTCGCGCTCGGCGATCCCCTGATGGAGGAACTGGCGCTCATCGGTGGCGGCCTTGCGCCCCTTCACCTTGAGGGTGCCGTTTTCGGTCTCCAGCTCCAGCTC
>DWSA01000027.1:0-33405 GCA_018244955.1 Ardaris pityusa | reverse complement strand
GGCGAAGTCACCCACCGGCAGCAGGGTCACACCGGCCTGTTGCTGGGCCTGCCAGTGACGCTCACGCAGGCTCTTGCCGGTGGCGATGAGTTCGGCCTGGCTGGTCTCGCCGCGCCAGTAGGATTCGAGGGCAAATTTCAGCTCGCGCTTGGCGCCGATACGGGGAAAGCCCAGGGTGTGTGCGCAGGTCATAGGTTCCATTCCTTATGCTCATTCATCTGATGGTGAACTGGATGATTTAGCCATCCAGATGTTTACACATCCAAAATGACAAGATAAGGTGGCGTTGGCTATTGAATCCTTTTCAACTGGCTCTCAAGAAATTCTCAAGGCGGGCAACAAGCCGCCGCCCAGGCACAACAAGGAGGGATACCATGGCGGTGTCAAGCAACCCGGGGATCGACATCAAGCACCTGAAGACGGTGAGCGCGCTGGCCGAGCAGGGCTCGCTGGCCGGGGCGGCGCTGACCCTCAACCTCACTCAGTCCGCCCTCTCCCACCAGCTCAAGGAGCTGGAGACCCGCCTCAATCTGGAGCTCTATCTGCGCAAGAGCCGCCCCCTGGTGCTGACCGCGGCCGGCAACCAGCTGCTGGGGCTGGCCCGTCAGGTGCTGCCGGCGCTGGCGCAGACCGAAAAACAGCTGCAGGCCCTGCACAGCGGCGACGCCGGCCGCCTCCACCTGGCGCTCGATTGCCACAGCTGCATCCAGTGGCTGCTGCCGCTGTTGCCCGATTTTCGCCGCCAGTGGCCGGGGGTGGATCTGGAGGTGGAGTCGGTGCCGGGCTTTGATGCCATCAGCGCCCTGCTCGGCGGCCAGCTCGACTTGCTGCTCACCTCGGACGTGCAGGCGCGCGGCGATCTCCACTTCGAGCCGCTGTTCGCCTTCGAGCTGGTGCTGGTGATGGCGCCGGCTCACCCCCTCTGTGGCCAGCAGACCATCAAGCCTGAGGATCTGCGCCCCGAGGTGCTGCTGGTCTACCCGGTGGAGCGGGCGCGGATGGACGTGTTCAGCCGCTTCCTGCAGCCGGCCGGCATTGAGCCCGCCCGCTGCAAGCCGGTGGACAACACCTCCGTGATGCTGCAGATGGCCGCCGCCGGCCTTGGCGTCGCCGCCCTGCCGCGCTGGGCTTGCGAGGAGTTTGTCCGTCAGGGGCTGCTCGAGGCGCGCCCGCTCGCCGAGGGGGTGCGGCGCCACATGTATGGCGCCGTACGCGCCGCCGACCGGGATCAAGCCTGTCTGCAGAGCCTGTTCGAACGCATTCGCACCAAGATGGGCGACGTAAAAGCGCAGTAAAAAGCCGCCTGAGGGCGGCTTGTCATCACGCAGGGCTTCTCTGTTCAAGCCCCCTCTTCACAGCTCGCCGCCCCCTGCCGCCGCGGGCAGTTGGCACAGAGCTCACCATCGCGGCGCTTGTAGTGCAGGCAGCAGCGCTGGCGCACATAACCGACCAAACCGGCCGCTGGCTGCCAGCCCGTCAGGTGTTCGGCCGGCAGGCCGCAGGCGGCAAGCCAGTGCGGCGCATGGGCCGCCACCTCGGCGGGGCTTATCTCGTCAAAAAACTCCGGCACCCGCACCAGCGCCGCCAGCAGATCGTCCGCCAAGAGCGGGCGCACGAAGCCGGGTCGCAGCCGCTGCACCTGCCCGAGCGCTGCGAACAGTGCCTGCCAATGGGCCTGCAGCCGCTCGCCCGCCGTCTTGATCAAGAACTCCAGCTCTCCCTTGATCATGGGCTCGGCCGGCAGGGTAAAGCCCGATACCAGCCCATCCTGATAACCCTGGCCCAGCCTCTCCAGCGCAGGCACGGCCCGCAGCCGATAGACGGCCACCATGGCAAGATAGATGGATTGCCAGCAGAGCATGCCCCAGCTGCGGGTGAGCCAGTAGGCGGGGCCCGCCTCCGGATGGGCCAGCCGCCAATACTCGTGCAGTGCGGCCGCCACCTCGGCTGGCGTGGCCTGCTTGGTCGCCGTCAACAGCGCCGCAGCCTCGCCAGCGGCCACCAGCCGCCCCTTGAGGGACGGGATAAGCCCGGCGGCGGCCGCGAACAGGGCGCCGTGATCCGCCAGCGCCTGCAGATCCGGCTCGCGCCGCGCCCCCGGGGTGCGGGCACGGCGGCCGGCGCCAGTCATGGGGTGAGAGAGTCCCGGGCGCGGCCCGGGACGCAGGGTCAGAATACGTATTTGAGTCGCGCCTCCACGCTGCGCTCTGCCCCGAACCAGCAGTTGTTCTGGTCGTAGCAGGAGTAGTAGGTCTTGTTGAACAGATTGCTGGCACTGAGTGACACCTCCACCCCTTGCAGACGCTGGCTGAGCTGAGCCAGATCGTAGGAGGCAGCCATGTCCATCAGCAGGTAATCCGGCACCGTATCGGTGTTGGCGGCATCAAGCTGGGCCTCCCCCACGTAGCGCAAGCCAGCCCCCAGGCGCGCCCCTGCCAGCGGGCCGGCCGGCAGGTAGTTGCTCCACAGCGATGCCATTTGCTTGGGCACCCAGACCGGGGTCTTGCCCTGCAGGCTGGTGGTGTCGCGGGTGATCTCCATATCCTGACGGGTATAGCTCAGCGCCAGATCCCAGCGGCTGGTGAGATCGACGCGCCCCTCCAGCTCGACCCCCTTGGAGACCATCTCGCCGGTCTGCAGCTTGGGCCCGTAGACATTGTCCGGATCCGTCACCAGGGCATTTTGCTTGGTGATGTGGAAGACCGAAGCGGTAAAGGTCTTGCTCATGTCCTCGGAGAGGAACTTGAGCCCCCCCTCCCACTGCCGGCCGGTAGCCGGTTTGAACGCCTGGCCTTGCTTGTCCACCCCCGCCACCGGCTCGAAACTCTCGGCATAGCTCACATAGGGCGATAGACCGTGATCCAGCTCGTAGAGGGCGCCGAGGCGCAGCGAGAGGTTGTCCTGATCAATCTGGGCCAGGGTGTTGCTCGCCGCCCCCTGATAGAGGGTCCGGCTGTCGGTGTCCATCCGGTAGCGGTCGTAGCGGGCACCGCCGATGGCCACCAGCCGATCGAGGCGCACCTGATCCTGCAGATAGAGGCCGCTCTGGTACTGGCGGATGGTTCGGTTGTCCTGATAGTTGAAGACCAGGTCTGCCGGCACTATCTGCTGGTGGTTCGGGTTGAAGATATCGATGGCAGGGGCAGAGTAGTCGAGGGTATCCCGGTAGAGAATGCGCGCATCCAGATACTGGTAATCGACCCCCAGCAGCAGGTTGTGCTGGGCCTTGCCGGTCTGCACCTGGCCCGCCAGCTGGTTGTCGATGACAAAGCCGCGAGAGTCTTCATCGGTCAGGTAGGCGTTGCGGGCCAGGGTGCGGTGGTCGGCCGCCAGTGCCGCGTTGTAGGTGTTCTGCTGGTTGGCCGAGGCATCCATGTAGCGGGCGTTTTGCAGCAGCTGCCAGTTGGCGTTGAAGTCGTGGCTCAGCTTGTAGCCGAGCAGGGTCACCTCCCGGCTGTAGTGGTTCCAGTTTTCATCGCCAAGGAAGGTGTCGCTGCCCAGCTGGCCCAGCAGGTTGGATTTGACCGAGCCGCTAGCCGGCACAGTGGTGTAGATGCCGGCTTGCGGGTCTTTCTGGTAATAGAGGTTGAGATTCAGCAGGGTGCGGTCACTCAACTGCCAGTCGAGAGAGGGCGCCAGCACGTAGCGCTCCTCCTCTGAGGTCACCGCCTGGCCCTCTTTCTGGCGAGCCAGCCCCACCAGCCGATAGGCAAACTGATCGTTGAGGGCACCGGTGCTGTCGAGGGTCAGCTCCTTGAGGGTGCCCGTCCCGCTCGCCACGCTGACGCTGTGCCTGCTCTCCCGCTGGGGGCGTTTGGCGATGAGGTTCACCATGCCGCCGGGGGGCATGCTGCCGTAGAGCACGGAGGTGGGCCCCTTGAACACTTCCAGCTGCTCGATGGCCACCGGATCGATCTGGGGCTGCAGGTTCCAGTCGTTGTACTGCAGCAGCAGGCCGTCGTAGAAGTTCTGGTAGTTGTCAAAGCCGCGGATGTTGAACAGATCCAGCCGGTTGACCGCCCCGCCCCGCAGCTCGGTGTTGACGCCGGGCACGTAGCGCAGCGCCTCGCTCACCGAGCTGACGCCGCGCTGTTCCAGGGTGTCACCCTCCACCACCGAGATGGCCTGGGGCGTCTCCAGGGGGTCGAGCCGGGTCTTGGTCGCGGTGTTGCGATAGGTCTCGCCGAGCACGGTCAGGGTCTCGTCGGCCCGGGTCTGTGTCGGGCGCTCGGCAGCCGCTGCCTGCACGGGGCCAGCCAACAGGGCGGAGATGGTCGCGGCGACCAGGGTCAAAGGGGGGTGAGTGGCGTACATCTGATCCTCGAATGCAATGAGTGAATAGTAACAAATCTCATTTGCATTTTATTGGGTCATTTTGCCCTTGAATTAACAATTTGGGGCATGTTGGCGCGAAAGAGGGAGAAAATGCGGCCGCTCTGGCCCCATCCGGCAACCTAAACTGACGGCAGCAACGCAGGCGATGTCGAATGGATAGCAAAGCCTGGCGCAGTCAAAAAGGGAAAGAGGGATAGCAGCGCCCGGCATCCGCCGGGCAAGGGAATAGCCGTGTCAGAGAGGGGTGACGGGCAGCCAATACTCCATGCGGGCATCCGGCTGGTTGCCGTCAAAATCGGGGGCGTAGCGCTCCAGCTCGAAGCCGTCCACCCCGCGATAACCGGAGCTCGGCAGCCAGTGCAGGATAAACCAGTTGAGGGTCTGCCCCAGCTGACTGACCGGGCCCACGTGGCTTAGCACCGCGTAGGTCTGGGCCGGCACCGGGAGGTGCGCCAGACCGGCGGGCAAGCTGGCCCCCTCCTCCATCACGCTGCCCGCCCAGTAGGGGAGCGACTCGCCGGCACCAGAAACATCCACCACCCCCACCCGCTCCTGCCCGAGTGGCAAACCGCCCGCCGAGCGCAGGGCGCGCCAGATGGCGGGCACCGTCTGCTGAAAGTCGGGGGCGGCGGCAAACAGCCCGCGGATCTGCCCCTTCACCCCCTGCAGGATAAAGCCCGCCTGACTCTCGATCCGCACCTGTACCAGCCTGGCAGGCATGGGCTGCGGCAGGGTAGCCCGCACCAGCGGGGTACGCAGCCCCAGCCGCAGACCACGCTTGCGATAAGCCAGCGGTGAACAGCCGAACTGCTGCTTGAAGGCGCGGCTGAAGCTCACCTCGGAGCCAAAACCGTAACAGAGCGCCAGATCCAGCACCCGCTGGCGGCCAGAGAGCAGCGCCTCTGCCGCCTGGCTCAGCTTGAGCTCGCGCACATAGTGGGCCACCGTCAGCCCCGTCTCATGAAGGAACACACGCTGCAGCTGCCAGCGCGACCAGCAGCTCTGCTCCGCCAGCTCGGCCAGCCCCAGCGGCAGATCCAGATTGGCGTGGATGTAATCGAGCACCCGCTCGATGCGGGTCAGCTGGCTGTGCGGCTGGGGCATGGCGCCCGGAATGGGGGACAAGATGGTCATGACGAGATCGGATCTGGCTGTCGGCAAGGCGCTGCGCGCAAGGGCCCCATTAAACATGGCCGCGACCTTGGCGGCAAGCGCTGGCTGCGGCGCTCACCCCGGCCCCCTTGTCCAGGGCCTTGCCTGCCCCTTAGGCCAGCGCGTCAAGCCAGCTTGGCAGACTGTCACAAAAGTGACGCGTTTGCCTGTCAGATTGTTTGAAAACAAATATATCAATTACCTCAAAAAGCCCATAAAGTCCTCGTTCGAATCTTTTATGCAGGGAGAGCCAAGATGAAGAAAGTTGCCTTGATCACCGGAGCCCGTGGCGGCATCGGATCCGCCATCACCACCGCCTTGCTGGCCCAGGGGTATCGCATCATCGCCACCCACTCCAGCCCCAACGGAGCGGCGGCGCACGACTGGTACGGGGAGCAGGGTTTTCGGCCGGATCAGGTGCGGCTGCTGGCGCTGGACGTGGCCGACACCGCCATGTGCCGCGACACCCTGGGCCGATTGCTGCAGGATGAAGGGCGGGTGGACGTGCTGGTCAACAATGCCGGCATCACCCGGGACGGGGCCTTCAAGCGGATGACCCCGGAGCAGTGGTTCGAGGTGATCCACACCAACCTGTGCAGCCTCTACAACGTGACCCAGCCGCTGTTCGACGCCATGTGCGAGCAGCGCGATGCCCGCATCATCAACATCTCCTCGGTCAATGGCCAGAAGGGGCAGTTCGGCCAGGTCAACTACTCGGCCGCCAAGGCGGGCATGCTGGGCTTCACCAAGGCGCTGGCGGCGGAAGGAGCCCGCTTCGGGGTGACGGTCAACGCCATCGCCCCCGGCTACACCGCCACCCCCATGGTGGAGGCGATCCGCACCGACATCCTCGACAGCATCAAGGCCGACATCCCCATGCGCCGGCTGGCCAAGCCGGAAGAGATCGCCGCCGCCGTGGTGTTTCTTGCCAGCGAGGCGGGGGCCTATATCACCGGCGAGACTCTGGCCATCAACGGCGGCCTCTACATGAAGTGAGGCCGGGCCTGTTTTCACCGGTATTGCATCGACAGAGGGCAGCCCGCGGGCTGCCCTCTTTGTTTGCTCCCTGTTTGCGCCGGCCAACCGGAACGGCCTTCTTCCTTGCCCGGACTACGGGCGTGTCGCCGCGGCCCCCACCGGCTCGGCGAAGTGGCTGCGCAGGGCGGCGATCACCCGGCGCACCTTCTCCGGGATCTCCCGCTGCGGGGTGATGGCGTGGATCTCCATGGTCGGCACCCGAAAGCCCGGCAGCAGTTCCAGCAGGCGGCCCGAGGCGAGATCGTCGGCGATCTCCCCCTCCGGCTGCAGCGACACCCCCTGCCCCGCCAGGGTGAACTGGCGCAGCGGCAACACGTTGTTGCACACCACCCGCGGCTTGGGCTTGACCCTGTGCCCCTGTCCCTTCTCGTCGAAGAAGGTCAGGCCGCCGCTCAGCATATCGGCGGCCAGCCAGTCGTGATCCAGCAGCGCCTCCGGGCTGCGCGGGGTGCCCTTGCGCGCCAGATAGGCGGGCGAGGCGCACAGCAGCATCCGGGTCTGGCCCAGCTTGCGCGCCACCAGAGTGGAGTCCGAGAGCGTGCCGACCCGCAGCGCCACGTCGATGCGCTCGGCAATGAGATCCCGCTTCTCGTCGTCGGCGATGATCTGGATGCACAGGCCGGGGTGGGCCTGTAGCAGCGGCGAGAGCGCCCGCGCCAGCGGCTGGCCGGCCATCCCCACCGGGGCGGTGATCCGCACCTCCCCCAGCAGGCTGTCACGCACCTCCGAGAGGCGCAACTCGGTCTGGTTGAGGGTCTGCTGCAAAGACTGGCACCCCTGCCACACCACCTCCCCCGCCTCGGTCAGGTTGAGGCGGCGGGTGGAGCGGTGCAGCAGGGTGAGCCCGAGCAGGCTCTCCAGCTGGCTGATATGCTGACTGACGGCGGAGGGTGTCATGCCGAGGGCCTTGGCGGCGCCGGTCATGCTGCCCGCCTCGACCACGGCGGCGAAGATGGCGTAACGCTTGAGCTGTTCCATTATTAAATCCAGCTTATAAGTGAATGCAATTTACAACGGATTATTAAATCACATTCGGGGGCGTAGGATAGCCCCATTCCAACAGTGAAGGAGAATCTCCCATGAAAATTGCCCTGATCGGTGCCAGCGGTTTTGTCGGTACAGCCATCCTCAATGAAGCCGTCAGCCGCGGCCATCACGTCACCGCCATCGTGCGTGACGTGAGCAAGGTTGCCGCCCACCCGCAGGTCACCGCCGTGGCGGTGGATGCCCAGGACAGCCAGGCGCTGGCCAAGGTGCTCAAGGGGCACGATCGGGTGATCAGCGCCTACAACCCGGGCTGGACCGCCCCGGACATCTACGACCAGTACCTCAAGGGGGCCAGCGCCATCGTGGCCGCCGCCATCGCGGCCAACAGCTGGCTGCTGGTGGTCGGCGGTGCCGGCAGTCTGGAAATTGCCCCCGGCGTGCAACTGGTGGATACCCCGGAATTCCCGGCCGAGTGGAAACAGGGGGCCCTGGCCGCCCGCGACGGCCTCACCGCCCTGCGCCGTGAAACCACCCTCGACTGGCGTTTCGTCTCCCCGCCCGTGTTCCTGGAACCCGGCGAGAAGCGCGGTGGCTACCGGCTCGGTGCCGATCAGGTGCTGTTCAGCGGTGAACAACCGGCCGGGATCACGGTCGGCGATCTGGCCGACGGCGTGCTCAACGAAGCGGAAAAACCGGCCCACCTGCGCCAGCGCTTCACCCTGGGTTACTGAGCCTGAGCCAAGCACAACACCGGGCCGCAGCGCCCGTTACACAAAGGGAGGCATCAGCCTCCCTTTTTGCATCTCTGTATTTGGCGCATCTCTGTGCTGCCAGCGATGCTCGCCTCTCTATTTGATTTGCCCAACTTGCCCAACTCGCGCTCACATGGCGCTCAAGCCGGCACATGCCGGGTCAGACCAACATGGGTGCCAAGTGCGCCGGTATATTGCCATTATCGCCGCTCAATCGGCAGCCACCCGGATGGGTGGCGAATTCTATTTCGATTTTTGTATATAACTAAGAATAATTTGTTGTTTCCGTCTTATAACTCCGAACAGTAGCATCTCCCTCAATCCAAATGGCGCCATCCCTGGCAACAGGGCGTTGGCCGGTTCATCGGTCAGGGCGTCGTCGTTTTCATGTCAGGTGTGCGGGTAACATCCCGCCCCTGGCCAGTGAGGAGGTGCACATGGAACATTCACCACTGCCGATCATCGATCTCGCCGCGCTCGACGGCGCCCCCGAGACCCGTCGCCAGATGTTGGCCACCCTTGGCCGGGCGGCCCGCGAGGTGGGCTTTTTCTATTTGATCGGCCATGGCCTGAGCGAGCAAGAACAGCAGGAAACCCTGGCGCTGGCGGCCCGCTTCTTCGCCCTGCCGCAGCAGGAGAAGCTGGCGGTGCAGATGGTGCACTCCCCCCACTTTCGCGGTTACAACCAGGTGGGGGCCGAGCTCACCCGGGCGCGGCCGGATCTGCGCGAACAGTTCGACATCATGAACGAAGAGGCCGCTCTCGATGCCGCCAGCCTGCAGCATCCCTGGCAGCGGCTCATTGGCCCCAACCAGTGGCCCACCGCCCTGCCCGAGATGAAATCTCACCTGCTGGCGTGGCTGGAGCGACTGAGCGCCATCACCCTCACCCTGCTGGCCGCCTTCGCCGAGGTGCTGGAGCAGCCGGCCGGGGTGTTTGACGAGAGCATTCGCGGGGCGCCCCATCAGCACATGAAGCTGATCCACTACCCGGGGCAAGCCGCAGGGGGCAGCGGTCAGGGGGTGGGCGCCCACAAGGATCCCGGCTACCTGACCCTGGTGATGCAGGATCATCACTCCGGACTCGAGGTGGAGACGGCCGACGGCTGGATCTCGGCGCCCCCCCTGCCGGGGGCCCTGGTAGTCAACATCGGCGAGCTGCTGGAGCTCGCCTCCAACGGCTACCTCAAGGCCACCCTGCACCGGGTGCAGAGCCCGCCGCCCGGGGTATCGCGCCTCTCCTGCGCCTTCTTCATGGCGGCGCGGCTGGATGCGACCGTGCCGCTGCTCAGCCTCTCCCCCGCGCTGGCGGCGCAGGCACAGGGGCCCGAGAGCGACCCGACCAACCCGCTCTTTTATCAGGTGGGGGAGAACGTACTCAAAGGGAGGCTGCGCTCCCACCCGGATGTGGCGGCCCGCCACTATGGCGTCGCCCCGCCGTCAGCCAATGCGCAGACCAGCAGCGAACAGATGGCAAAGCGCGATCGGCGCGAGCCACAACTCGCCTGACGCTGCCATACCGAATAGACGAGGGGCGCCACGGCGCCCTTCAGATGACACAAGCAGATGATACAAACAGTTGGGCCACAGCCTGGCAATGACGGAGCAATACAATGAAATTCAAAACCATGAGCGTGCACAGCGGCCAGCGGATCGATCCCCAGACCGGCGCCCTCACCACCCCGCTCTACCAGAGCAGCACCTTCAGCTACTTCAACGCCCAGGCGGGCAAGGAGCGCTTCGCCGGTCAGGCCCCCGGCTTCATCTACAGCCGCTTTGGCAACCCCACCACCGCCGAGCTGGAGCAAAAACTCGCGGCGCTGGAAGGGGCCGACGAGGCGCTGGTGGTGGCGAGCGGCATGGCGGCGGTGAGCGCCATCATGTATGCGCTGGCCGACAGCGGCGATGAAGTGGCCTATATCGGCCCGCTCTACGGCGGCACCGATGCGTTTCTCAAGCAGACCTTCAGCCGCGCCGGCATCAAGGTCACCGCCTACGAGAGCGATCAGGATCTGCTGGCCAACATCCGCCCTGCCACCAAGGTGGTACTGTTCGAAACCCTGACCAACCCCACCCTCAAGGTGGTGGATCCGCGGGTGGTAGTAGAAGCGGCCCGCAAGGTGGGCGCCATCACGGTGTGTGACAACACCTTCCTCACTCCCTATCTGCTGCGTCCGCTCGAGCTTGGCATCGACATCGTCATGCACAGCGGCACCAAGTACCTGGGCGGCCACGGCGACATCATCGCCGGGGTGGTGGCGGGCTCTCACGCGCTGATGAAGTCGATTCGCACCGTGGCCCTCAAGCACATCGGCTCCCCCATCGGCCCGCAGGAGGCCTACCTGCTGCAGCGCGGGGTCAAGACCCTGCCCCTGCGCATGGATGCCCACCTGCACAATGCGCAAAAAGTGGCCGAGTTCCTGGCTGATCACCCGGCGGTGAAAAAGGTGATCTACCCGGGGCTTGCCAGTCATCCGGGCCACGATGCCCTCGGCGCCTTCGCCAGCGGCTTTGGCGGCATGGTGAGCATCGAGCTGGAGGGCAGGTTTGAGCGCTGTGCCACCCTGCTCGACAACCTGCAGCTGTTCGTGCAGGCGGTGAGCCTCGGCGATCTCGAGAGTCTCGCCTGCCATCCGGCCAGCACCACCCACGCCGCCATGGACGAGGCAAGCCGCCTCGCCGCCGGCGTCAATGACGATCTCATCCGCTTCAGCATCGGGGTGGAAGATGCCGACGATCTGATTGCCGATCTGGCCGCCGCCCTGGCCCTGATCTGACCATTCACCTTTTTGAGCGCAAAAAAACAGCCCGCCCCCTGCCAGGGGGCGGGCTGTTTTGCTTGCGGCCGTCGCCCGATAGGGGCAACCCGCTAGGGGGTGGCAGAGAGGCGCTGCACCGGCCAGCCCAACGCGGCGAGCTCGGGAGCTAGCGTCTTGGCATCCCCCACCACCAGGATCACCATGTCGTCGGGATCGAGCCAGCGGCGGGCCAGCTCACGCAGGGTAAAAGGAGAGAGCCGGCTCACCTGCTGCACCCGCTGCTCCACATAATCCTCTGGCCACCCCTTGAGCAGGATGGGCAGCATGTACTCCATTTCCTGCGGCAACGTCTCGTAATCGAGCGCCTGCCCATTGAGCACCCGATCCCGCAGGGTACGCACCTCCAGCCGGGTCGGCCCCAACCGCTGATACTTGTCGAGCTCCTGCAGGATCTGCCGCAGGGCTGCCCCGGTCACCCCGCTGCGCACGCTGCTTTGCAGCAGGAAGTGGCCCGCATCGGCGTTGCCGTCGAAGGCGGCGTCGATAAAGTAGGTGTAACCCAGCTCCTCGCGCAGCCGGATGTGCAGCCGCTCGGCGAGGGACACATTCATCAGCCGGGTCAGATAGTGCTCGCCGAAGGCATCTTCCGCCATGGCGCGCCGCCCTACCCGGATCTGGCTGAGCGCCGCCCCGGGATTGTCCAGCAGATAGATGGCCCGCTTCGCCTGCTGGCCGCGCCAGCCGAGGGAGTGCAGGGCCGGCGGCTGACCGGCAGGCTCGACCAGAAAGCCGAGGGCCTTCATCACCCGCTCTTGGGCCAGATCCCCGCTCACCACCACTTGGGCTTCCCCGCTGCGATAGACCGACTGATAAAAGTTGCGCACATCGTCGAGCGTCAGCGCGCGCACGCTGGCCAGCAGATCCGGCCGCTTGCGCCCCTCGAGCAGGGCACCGAACTGCCAGTCCGCCTGCCACTGGGGGTCTTGCATTAGCTGTTGCAACCACTGGACATGATCAAAGCGGCTGCGCTCAAAATCGGCTACGCGCATGGCGGGGTGCTGCACCAGCTCCCGCACCAGTGCCAGCGTCTCGTCAAAATGGGAGGTGAGCCCCTCGATCTCGACGTAGCTGCGCCCCTCCCCATGATTGAAGCGAATACTGGCCCCCAGCTGGCGGGCCCGCTCCTCGATGCTGGCCGCCTGCAGCTGCTCGCTGCCAAGGGAGAGCATGGCGTCGGCCAGGGTGGCGACTCCGTCCTTGCCCTCGGGTTCGGCCCGCTCACCGCCCGGCCAGCTGATGCTCATGGCAAAGGCCGGCACCTCGTCGCTGTAGTGGCCGAGCAGGGAGATCCGCTCACCCAGCTTGGCCTGCCACAGGGTCGGCATGGGCACCGGCAAGGCGCCACCGCTGGCCGGCTCCTGGCGCCGATCCAGGGTCTCCTTGATGACATGCGGCAGCAAAGAGGGGGTCGGCCGGGCCAGCGGCAAGGGGGGCGGCTCGACAAAGTTGGGGCTGCCCGCCTGCCATTCAGGGTGCTCGGCCGGCACCACGCTCAGCACCACCCTGGGCTTGTTCAGCACATAGCGTGTCAACACCCGTTGCAGATCGGCCGGCGTCACCCGGGCGATGCGCTGGAGGTTGCGGTACTGGAAGTTGGGTTCAGCAAACAGAGTGTGGCCGGTGGCCAGCTGCTCCACCTTGCCGGCCACGCTGTCCAGCGGCCAGATCCGCTGGGCCCGCTGGGCATTGACCGAGTGAGCCAGCTGCTCGCGGGAGACGCCATCGCTGGCGAGCTGGCCGACGATCCGGTCGATCTCCGCCTTGATGGGGCCAAGCTCGCCCCCTTTGGCCAGATTGGGCACCGCCTCAATCACCAGCATGCAGGCCAGCACGCCGCACTCCTGCCTGGCCGTCACCGAGACCAGCCGGCCGCTTTGCTGCAGTTGTCGCTGCAACAGGCCGCTGGCGGAGCCCCCCAGCTGATCCGCCAGCAGATCGAGGGCCTCGAAGTCGGGCTCGCGGGCGGAGACGGTCGGATAGGCCAGCACCAGCATGGGCTCGCTGACCCGATCCACCAGGGTGCGATAACGGCTCTTTTTCAGCGCCACCGGGCGCACTACCGGCCGAGTCTGGGCCGGTGATGGAGGCAGGGCGGCAAAATAGCGCTCGACCCAGGCCAGGGTCTGGGCC
The DNA here is from genome assembly GCA_018244955.1 of Ardaris pityusa. Taxonomy (NCBI): domain Eukaryota; kingdom Metazoa; phylum Arthropoda; class Insecta; order Lepidoptera; family Hesperiidae; genus Ardaris; species Ardaris pityusa. The sequence goes on along the minus strand of DWSA01000027.1, from coordinate 20,193 downwards.
GGCTGAATGTCGCCACCGATCACCAGGGTGGCGTTGTTGGGCCCGTACCAGCGCAGGAAGAACTGGCGCACGTCCTCCAGGGTGAGGCGATCCAGGTCCGCCACCCGGCCAAACGGCGTGTTGAAATAGGGGTGATTGGGGGGGTAGAGAGTGCGGTTGAGCACCTCCAGCACCCAGCCGTACGGAGCAGCATCCACCAGGGTGGCACGCTCGTTCTTGGCAATATCGCGCTTGGCCTCCAATTTCTGCTGGTAGAGCGTATCGAGCAGAAACCCCATGCGATCCGCCTCCAGCCAGAGCACCTTCTCCAGCTGATTGGCTGGCAGCGTCTGGTAATAACGGGTCTGATCCCGGGAGGTCAGGCCGTTGATGTTGCGCCCGCCCACCTGTTGTAGCAGCCGGATATAGCCCTCCTCCCCCACGTGGGCCGAGCCCTGAAACATCATGTGTTCGAACAGATGGGCCAACCCGGACTGGCCGGGGGCCTCTTCCGGCAGCCCAACCCGGTAGTGGACCGCCACGTGCACCAGGGGATCGGAGTGATCCTGGGTCAGGATCACCGTCAGGCCATTGTCGAGCCGATATTGCTGATAGGGCACGATCAGCGGATCGGCCACTTTTTTCTGCTCCTTGACCAGCACCGGGCTGGCCAAGGCCAAGACACTGAAGAAATAGAGCAAACTCCACACGACTCTCATGTTATTTCCCAATTTTCAAACCTGAACATTATTATTGGCGGTCACTGCGCATCGTTCATATCCAGCGCGCAACAACGGAAAAATGGCGACAGCACTCTGCTGGTGCCTCGCATTATTGATGACATGAATAATATTTTTGCCGGCAGCAATGTCTGCCCCGAGCCAGTCAATATAGCTGCCAAAGGCTGGCAGCCTGCAACCCGGCTGTGGTCGTCAGTGTAATCAATCAAGCTCCGAAGGGATATCAGCAACAGACGTGCTTTTGTAACAAGGTATATATCTGGCCCATCAGTCAGCGCCCTTGAATAGCCTGAACGGCACTATTTAACCGTGTTAACTTAACCGTGTTAACTTAACCGTGTTAACTTAACCGTGTTAACCGTGCCGATTAACAGTGCCGAAAAATATAGTCGGCATGGCGTTTCGCCCGCTGCTGGGAAATAAGTCTGCCGTTATTGAGTCACGCAAAAATAAGCCCGCCGGGTAGTCAATATTGATGCCATTAATAACAAGCGGATGGCAGGCGCCTTGCTGGTTCTACTCGCCAGCCCACTCTTTTTTGCACTCGCTGCCAACCGGCAGGGTTGGCAAAGGCGCAAAAAAACAGGGGGCCGCGGCCCCCTGTTCATGCTGGGTAAAACCGGATCAACCGCGATCCAGCAGGATGTTGAGCATGCGGCGCAGCGGCTCGGCGGCGCCCCACAGCAGCTGGTCACCCACGGTGAAGGCGGCCAGATACTCCGGACCCATGTTGAGCTTGCGCAGACGACCGACCGGGATGCTGAGGGTGCCGGTAACGGCAGCCGGGGTCAGCTCGCGGGCGGTGATGTCGCGATCGTTGGGGATCACCTTGACCCAGTCGTTGTGGGCGGCCAGCAGGGCTTCGATTTCCGCCAGCGGCACGTCTTTTTTCAGCTTGATGGTGAAGGCCTGGCTGTGGCAGCGCAGAGCGCCGATGCGCACGCACAGACCATCCACCGGAATGGCGGCGTGTTCGATGCCGAGGATCTTGTTGGTCTCGGCCTGGCCCTTCCACTCTTCGCGGCTCTGGCCGTTGTCGAGCTTGGTGTCGATCCAGGGGATGAGGCCACCGGCCAGCGGTACGCCGAAGTTGTCCACCGGCAGGGTGCCGGAGCGGGTCTTCTCGGTGATCTTGCGCTCGATGTCGAGGATGGCGGAGGCGGGATCCGCCAGCTCCACCGCCACTTCATCACGCAGCAGGCCCATCTGGGTGACCAGCTCGCGCATGTGGCGCGCACCGCCACCGGAGGCGGCCTGATAGGTAGCCACACTCACCCACTCCACCAGATCGGCCTTGAACAGGCCGCCCAGGGCCAGCAGCATCAGGCTGACGGTGCAGTTGCCGCCGACGAAGGTCTTGATGCCGTTGTTCAGGGCATGTTCGATGACGTCGCCGTTGACCGGATCCAGGATGATGACCGCGTCCTTCTCCATGCGCAGGGAGGAGGCGGCATCAATCCAGTAGCCCTGCCAGCCGGCGGCTTTCAGGCGCGGATAGACATCCTTGGTGTAGTCGCCGCCCTGGGCGGTGATGATGACGTCCTGTGCGGCCAGCGCCTCGATGTCGAAGGCATCCTGCAGGGTGCCGGCATCGACGCCGAAATTGGGGGCGGCCTCACCGGCCTGGGAGGTGGTGAAGAAGGTGGGCTGAATGCGGGAAAAATCCTTCTCTTCCTGCATCCGGCTCATCAACACCGAACCCACCATGCCACGCCAACCGACCAAACCTACTTTTTTCATAATGTCCTACCCTGGATAGCTGCTTATAGAAACCGAGTGTGATACCCGTGATCCCTTGTCCGGCGCGGGCCGTTTACAAGCGGTTCACAAAATATGGGTTGCGAAAAATGCGTCTGTCCACATTACGGATTGTGACGGCGGGCGCAAGTCGAATTGCGCAATATTCTGTGCCGTTCGCTGCAATATCCGTCAGCCTGACCGACCTGCGGCCAGCCGGTTAGCATCCCGCCCCCACTTGGGGCATCATTGAGACCGACCGGCAGCCCCGCTGCCCCTCGGGGACGACCCCGAGGCCCCCTGATACGCAGGGACGACCCTGCTGCCTGCGGAATCTGCCTTATGTCCTGGTTGCTCCTGCTGTTGGCCGGCCTGTTCGAGGTCGCCTGGGCCATCGGCCTCAAATACACCGACGGTTTCAGCCGTCCCCTGCCCACCCTGCTGACCCTGATCGCCATGGGGGTGAGCGTGCTGCTGCTCGCCATGGCGGTCAAACAGTTGCCCCTTGGCACCGCCTACGCGGTCTGGACCGGCATCGGCGCGGTCGGCACCGTGCTGATGGGGATCTGGCTGTTCAACGAACCGGCCACCCTCGCCCGGGTGCTCTGCCTGCTGCTGATCATCGGCGGGATCCTGGGTCTGAAATTCATCGGCTGAGTCGTGGCCGACCTCGGTTTAATAGAGAGCAAAACGGGGCATGGGCCCCGTTTTTTGCCTGCCAAACGCGCCGACCCCTGCTATTATCTGCGGCCAAACATGAGCCAATAAAAATCAGGATATCGTGATGACCGACCACACTTTTATTCCCGGCAAGGACGCGGCGCTGGAAGACTCCATCGAACGCTTCCAGACCAAGCTGCAAGCCCTGGGGTTTGATATCGAAGAGGCCTCCTGGCTCAACCCCGTGCCCAATGTCTGGTCCGTGCACATCCGGGACAAGGAGTGCTCCCTCTGTTTCACCAACGGCAAGGGTGCCAGCAAGAAGGCGGCGCTCGCCTCCGCCCTTGGTGAATATTTCGAGCGTCTCTCCACCAACTACTTCTTCGCCGACTTCTATCTGGGCGAGCAGGTCGCCAATGGCGACTTCGTGCACTACCCGAACGAGAAGTGGTTCCCCATCGAGGGGGATCAGCTGCCCGCCGGTCTGCTCGACAGCTTCACCCGCAAGTTCTACAACCCGGACGGTGAAGTGACCGCCGACATGCTGGTGGATCTGCAGTCCGGCAACGAGGAGCGCGGCATCGTCGCCCTGCCCTTCGAGCGCCAGTCTGATCACCAGACCGTCTACATCCCGATGAACATCATCGGCAACCTGTATGTCTCCAACGGCATGAGCGCCGGCAACACCCGCACCGAGGCACGCACCCAGGGGCTGTCGGAGGTGTTCGAGCGCCACGTGAAGAACAAGATCATCGCAGAGGCCCTCAGCCTGCCGCTGATCCCGAATGAGGTGATCGCCCGTTACCCCGGCATCAAGGCCTCCATCGATGCGCTGGAAGCCGAAGGCTTCCCCATCTACAGCTTCGACGCCTCCCTTGGCGGTCGCTACCCGGTCATCTGCGTGGTGCTGCTCAACCCGAGCAACGGCACCTGCTTTGCCTCCTTCGGTGCCCACCCGCGCTTCGAAGTAGCGTTCGAGCGCACCGTCACCGAGCTGCTGCAGGGCCGTAGCCTCAAGGATCTGGACGTGTTCGTGCCGCCCTCGTTCGACAACGAGCAGGTGGCGGATCACCACAACCTGGAGACTCACTTCATCGACTCCTCCGGCCTCATCAGCTGGGATCTGTTCAAGCAGGATGCGGACTTCGAGTTTGCCGACTGGGACTTCCGCGGCACCTCGCAGGAGGAATTCGACCACCTGATCGGCATCTTCCACGAGCTGGAGCAACCGGTCTACATCGCCGACTACGAGCACCTGGGTGTCTACGCCTGCCGTATCCTGGTCCCCGGCATGTCCGACATCTATCCTGCCGAAGACCTGCTGCTGGCCAACAACACCATGGGTGCCCACCTGCGGGAGACCATCCTGGCGCTGCCGGCGCTGGAGTGGGACGCAGAGCAGTACATGGCGCTGTTCGACCAGCTGGATGAAGAGGGTCACGACGAACGCACCCGAGTGCGCGAGCTGCTCGGCATCGCCGCCGCCAAGGGCACCGCCCTGCACACCCTGCGAGTGGGCGAGCTCAAAGCCATGCTGGCACTGGCCGCCGGCGAGCTCGACACGGCGCTCGATCTCATCGACTGGACCATGGAGTTCAACCAGTCGGTGTTCCCGGCCGATCGCGCCAACTACTACCGTGCCCTGCGCGCCTGCGTCGAGCTGTTCCTGGATGAGGATCGCGACCCCGAGCAGTACCGCGCCGTGTTCACCCGCATGTATGGTGCAGAGACGCTGGCACAGGCCTGGGCCCACGCCAGCGGTGAAGCGCGCTTCCACGGGTTGGCAGCTGCCGACCTGTCCCTCAGCCAGTTCCCGCTGCATCAGAAGCTGCTGGCAGCCTATGAGAAGCTGCAGAAGGCCAAACGAGCCCATTCATGGGGCTGATGTGGTAGTATGTGAAGGGGCCCTGATGGCCCCTTTTGCTTTATGGTCGCCAGAGAGGCGGTTTGTTATTCAAAGATGAAATAAAAAACAAAAAATACCTCTTAGGGGGTTGCCAAGCCGGGGCAGAGAATGCTGGGGAGATGCAAAGATGCCTTGCCAGTACCATTTTTAGGCGATGAAAAATAAATTGTTTAAAATCATTGCATTAAAAAATCAGCATTTATGTTTTAGCTGAAACCTGGTGTAAAGCAACGCTGCCGGAGGACTCAAATTTTTGTAGTAAAATTACATTCACAATCTGCAATTCTTGATCGGAGTCAATTTTGACGATCTGGCCCTTTGTTATGATTTCCACAGGCAAAACATCAGGTACATGAGAATTGAAAGCAGAATCTCCCTTTGATTGTCTCAAGCCAGAAGCCATCGCTGCACTGGCAGAAGATATCACCTATGCCAAGGCCACCAAGCCTGCATACAAGGTCATCCCCCTGGCCATCACCGCAGGCGCTTTCATCGCCATTGCTTTCGTCTTCTTCATCACGGTGACGACCGGTGCCGGCAATGTGGCCTGGGGCCTCAGCAAGCTGGTCGGCGGTCTCTGTTTCGCACTGGGTCTTATCCTCTGCGTGCTGCTCGGTGCCGAGCTGTTCACCTCCACCACCCTGACTCTGGTGGCCAAGGCGGCCAACCGCATCACCTGGGCCCAGCTGTTCAAGAACTGGGGACTGGTCTACTTCGGCAACCTCATCGGCGGTCTCATCATCGTCGGCCTCATCATCATGTCGGCCGAATACATGGCGGCAGATGGTCAGTGGGGTCTGAACGCCCTCAAGGTGGCCCAGCACAAGATCCACCATACCTTCTTCGAGGCCCTTGCCCTCGGTATCCTCTGCAACCTCATGGTGTGTCTCGCCGTGTGGATGGCGTTCGGCGCCCGCAGTGCGACCGACAAGGTGATGGTCATGCTGCTCCCCGTCGCCATGTTCGTGGCCTCCGGTTTTGAACACAGCATCGCAAACATGTTTATGATCCCGGTCGGTATCGCTATCCATGCGGTAGCAGGCCCGGAATTTTGGCAGGCCATCGGCCAGGACCCGGCGACCTTTGCCGACCTGACCGTATCCAACTTCGTCCTACACAACCTCATTCCCGTCACCATAGGTAATATCATTGGTGGTGGCGTCATGGTTGGTCTGACTTACTGGTTTATCTTCCGTCGTCATCATTAAGGATGATTGCGGGATACTACATCAATACCGTGTGAGGTAATGAAAATGGCAGAACTTAACGAACAGTTCCAAAAAGCATGGGAAGGCTTCGCGGCCGGTGAATGGCAGACCTCTGTCAACACCCGTGACTTCATCCAGAAGAACTACACCCCGTATGAAGGTGACGAGTCCTTCCTGGCTGGCGCGACCGAAGCTACCACCAAGCTGTGGGACAAGGTCATGGAAGGCATCAAGATCGAGAACCGCACCCACGCGCCGGTCGATTTTGATACCGACCTGCCCTCCACCATTACCGCTCACGATGCCGGCTATATCGATCAGAGCCTGGAGCAAATCGTTGGTCTGCAGACCGACAAGCCGCTCAAGCGCGCCATCATCGCCAACGGCGGTATCAAGATGGTCAAGACCTCTTGCGAAGTCTACGGTCGTCAGCTGGACCCGATGGTCGAGAAGATCTTCACCGAGTACCGCAAGACTCACAACCAGGGCGTGTTTGACGTTTACACCAAAGACATCCTGAACTGCCGCAAGTCCGGCGTCATCACCGGTCTGCCGGATGCCTACGGCCGTGGCCGTATCATCGGTGACTACCGTCGTGTTGCCCTGTACGGTATCGACTTCCTGATGGCCGACAAACTGGCCCAGTTCAAGTCCCTGCAGGCCGACCTGGAAAACGGTGTCAACCTGGAAGCCACCATCCGTCTGCGCGAAGAGATCTCCGAGCAGCACCGTGCCCTGGCACAGATGAAGGTAATGGCTGCCAAGTACGGTTGCGATATCTCCGTACCGGCCAAGAACGCCAAAGAAGCCGTCCAGTGGACCTACTTCGCCTACCTGGCGGCAGTCAAGTCCCAGAACGGTGCCGCCATGTCCTTCGGTCGTACCTCCAGCTTCCTGGACGTGTACATCGAGCGTGACCTGAAGAAAGGCCTGATCACCGAGCAAGAAGCCCAGGAGCTGATGGACCACATGGTCATGAAGCTGCGTATGGTTCGCTTCCTGCGTACCCCGGAATACGATTCACTGTTCTCCGGCGACCCGATGTGGGCTACCGAGACCCTGGCTGGTATGGGCGTTGATGGCCGTACCCTGGTCACCAAGAACAGCTTCCGTATGCTGAACACCCTGTACACCATGGGCCCGTCCCCTGAGCCGAACCTGACCATCCTGTGGTCCGAGAAGCTGCCGGTCGGTTTCAAGAAGTACTGTGCCAAGGTATCCATCGAGACCTCTTCCGTTCAGTACGAGAACGACGACCTGATGCGTCCGGACTTCAACAACGATGACTACGCCATCGCTTGCTGTGTGTCCCCGATGATCGTCGGCAAACAGATGCAGTTCTTCGGTGCTCGTGCCAACCTGGCCAAGACCATGCTGTATGCAATCAACGGCGGTATGGACGAGAAGCTCAAGATCCAGGTCGGTCCCAAGACCGAAATGGTCAAGTCCGAGTACCTCGACTACAACGACGTGATGGATCGTCTGGATCACTTCATGGACTGGCTGGCCAAGCAATATGTTGCCGCGCTGAACATCATCCACTACATGCACGACAAGTACAGCTACGAAGCCTCTCTGATGGCGCTGCACGACCGTGACGTATATCGCACCATGGCGTGTGGTATCGCGGGTCTGTCCGTAGCCGCTGACTCCCTGTCTGCCATCAAGTTCGCCAAGGTCAAGCCGGTTCGTGACGAAGATGGCGTTGCCATCGACTTCGAAATCGAAGGCGAGTACCCGCAGTTCGGTAACAACGACGCTCGCGTCGATGACATCGCCTGCGACCTGGTTGAGCGCTTCATGAAGAAAATTCAGAAGCTGAACACCTACCGTGGTGCCGTGGCTACCCAGTCCGTGCTGACCATCACCTCCAACGTGGTGTACGGCAAGAAGACCGGTAACACCCCGGATGGCCGTCGCGCTGGTGCGCCGTTCGGCCCGGGTGCCAACCCGATGCACGGTCGTGACCAGAAGGGTGCCGTTGCTTCCCTGACTTCCGTTGCCAAGCTGCCGTTCGCTTACGCCAAAGATGGTATCTCCTATACCTTCTCCATCGTGCCGAACGCGCTGGGTAAAGACATGGAAGCCCAGAAAGCCAACCTGGCCGGTCTGATGGATGGTTACTTCCACCATGAGTCCAACCTGGAAGGCGGTCAGCACCTGAACGTCAACGTGATGAACCGTGAAATGCTGCTGGACGCCATGGAAAACCCGGAGAAATATCCGCAGTTGACCATCCGTGTATCCGGTTATGCCGTTCGCTTCAACTCTTTGACCAAAGAGCAACAGCAAGACGTCATCACCCGTACCTTCACCGCTTCTCTGTAATAGAGTCTCGGTGAACAAAAACCGGCGCCAAGGCGCCGGTTTTTTTATGCCTGATAGTCAGGGAGCATAGGCCTTAAAACCTGCCGGCAAGGCCGGCACTCCCCTCCTCTCACCCGCCTTGTTCAGGGCCGCTCTCCTGCCGCCAGACGGCGATTGATGTCGGCAATGACCGGGGCGATGTCGGCCAGGGTGTCGATGACATAGTGTGCCCCCGCCGCCCGCAGTTTGGCCTCCGCCGGTGCGCGCCTGGCGGCGATCTCCGCCTCGCTCATGGCGGAAAACGCTTCCCAGGTGGCACCAAACTCGTTGCCGGAAACCGACAATCCCACCGTCCACATGCCCGCGTTCAACCCTTCGCTGATGCCGGGTACGGCGTCATCCACCTTGATGCAGCGATGCACCGCGCTCACTCCCAGCTCAATCACGTTGGCCAGCGCCATCCAGGGACCGGGGCGACCACCGGCTTTGAGATCGTCGGTGGCGACCCAGTGATCCGGGCGGTAGCCGTGATCGGCCGCCGCAGGTACCAGCGTCTCCATCACCGGGCGGGGGTAACCGGAGCAGGAGCCGATTTTCATCCCCTGCCCCCGCAGAGCGTCCAACACCGGCAGCACACCCGGGATCGGGGCAGCGAAGCGGGTCACCGCGGCAATCTGCAGCGGCATAAAGGTGTGATAGAGGTGGTCCACCTCGGCGTGGCTCATGGGGTGACCGAAGCGGGCCTGCCAGCGCGCATCCACCGAGGGCAGACGGCCCAGCGCGGCAATATGATCCCACTTGCCAAGGCCCATGGGCTGGCGCGCCTCATCCAGGGTCACAGCAAAGTCATAGGCGCGGGCGAAGGCCTCGACGAAGATGGAGGTGGGGGCGAAGGAGCCAAAATCGACGACGGTGCCGGCCCAGTCGAGGATCAGCGCTTCCACGTCGGTGGTCGGCTGGATGGCAATTTGCAAGTCAGTCATTGTGGTGTTCCTGTTTCGGTGAAAGTGCGATCTCGCCAAGGGCGCGATCGAGAATGGAAATGGCGCGCACCAGATCGGCACGAGTGATGTTGAGTGGGGGCGAGAGCTGGATGACATTGCCCTGGGAGACCTTGAAGCTGAGCCCCAGTTCCAGAGAGCGGTAGAGCAGCCGCTCGGCGGCCTGGCTGTTGCGGGTGCGACTCCGGTGATCGACCACCAGATCGAGCGCCCAGAGCAAACCGATGCCGCGCACCTGCCCGATCAGCGGGTGACGCTCAGCCAACTTGCCGAGCTCGGCCGCCATAAAGCGGCCATCCTCCTGCGCTTTTGCCAACAATCCCGCTTCGCGGATTGTCTCTATAGTGGCGAGGGCCGCCGCGCAGCCGATGGGGCTCTTCTCGTGGGTGTAGTGACCGAGCGAGATGGCCGCCGCCTGGTTGAAACGGTCGCGGGTGATGAGCGCGGCAAACGGCACCACCCCGCCCCCCAACCCCTTGCCAAGGCAGATGATGTCGGGCTCGATGCCGAACTCCTCGAAGCTGAACCAGTGGCCGGTGCGCCCCAGGGCGTTGGGGATCTCGTCGACGATCAACAGCACCTTGTGGCAATCGCAGATCTCCCGCACCCGCTGCCAGTAGGCCTTCGAGGGCACCTGCACGTCGGTGTTGCGGATCGGCTCGGCGATAAAGGCGCCGATCCCTCCCTCCTTCTCGATGACGTACTCCAGATAATCGGCGTAGTGCAGGTCATCCCCCTCCCCGCGATACCAGACACCGCGATAGCGGGTGGGTGGGGGAATACGCTCCACCCCGGCCATCAGCGGGCCCATGCCGGCGCGAAAACAGGCTTCGCCGCCGACCGAGATGGCATCGAGGGAGGCACCGTGAAAGGCATCCCACAGGGATACCACCTTGCTGTTGCCGGTGATGAAACGGGCAAGCTTCAGGGCAATCCCCACCACCTCGCTGCCGCCGGGGGCGAACAGCACCCGGTTGAGATCGCCGGGGGCCAGTTCGGCCAGAGTGCGGGCACAATCGATGGCGACCTGATGGGTGTAGCGGCGGGGTGCGAACGGCAGATCGGCGAGTTGCTGCTGCACCGCGGCCACCACCCTGGGGTGGCCGTGGCCCAGCTGATGGACGCTGTTGCCGTGAAAATCGAGGTAACGCGCTCCCGATACGCTGGTCAGCCAGCTCCCCTGCGCGCGCTCAAGCAGATCGAGACAGGGGGTGGAGAGGGCCTGATGGAGGAAGTAACGGCTATCCTCCGCCAATCCGGCCTGTACCTCTTCGCTCTGATCTGCCCACCAGCGCGCCCGCCCCTCGCCGAGGTTGATATCCCCTTCGCTGTCGGCGCGGCCGCTGCCGTGCAGCTTATGGTCGTGCTGAACGCAACCGTGAGGCGCCATGCTGGTCATCGCGCGTCCCCTTGCCAGTAGCAGGCGCTGGCCATGGCGGCGAGCAAGGAGCTCACCCGCTCCGGGGTCACATCGCCGATATTGCCGATACGGAAACAATCGGCTTGCGAGACCTTGCCCGGATAGATGACAAAGCCCTGTGCCTTGAGCCGCTGGTAGAAGTCGGCGAAGCGGTAGTCCGGGTGAGCCGGAGAGTAGAAGGCGGTGATGATGGGGGATTGCCACTGTTCTGGCAGCAGCGGCGCAAAGCCGAGGGCGGCCATCCCCGCCACCAGGGTGCGCTGATTTTCGCGGTAGCGCTGATGGCGGGCGGCGATGCCCCCCTCTTCATCCAGCTCGCGCAGGGCCTGGGCAAAGGCGAGTACGGTATGGGTGGGCGAGGTAAAGCGCCACTTGCCCCCCTGCTGCTCCATGGTCTGCCACTGGGCATGCAGGTCGAGGGAGACCGAGCGGGCACGACCGGCGCAGGCCGCCAGTGCGGCGCGGCGGGCGATGACGAAGCCAAAGCCCGGCACCCCCTGAATGCACTTGTTGGCCGAGCTGATGAGAAACTCGATGCCAAGGCGTCCCATGTCGATGGGAATGCCGCCAAAGCTGCTCATGGCATCGACGATCAGGCGAATGCCACGGCGCTGGCAGAGCGCAGCCACCTCCTCAAGGGGGTTGAGCATGCCGGTGGTGGTCTCGCAGTGCACCATGGTCAAGTGGGTGATCTCGGGGTGGCGTGCCAGCATCACCTCGATGGCGGCAAGTTCCGGGCGGGTTGTCTCGCCGCAGTCCAGCTCGTGGTGGCGCAGGCCAAGGCAGCGGGCCATCTCCCCCATGCGGGCACCGTAGGCGCCGTTGTTGATGATCAGCAGACACTCATCGCTACCGATCACCGAGCCCAGCACGCTCTCCACCACATAGCTGCCGCTCCCCTGCAGCAGCACGGCGCTGTAGTCGCTCTCATATTCCGGGCCGGTGGCGAGGCGCACCAGCTCGCGGCGGATGGGCTCCACCACACCGAGGTTGTAGTCCGCATCCCAGGTGCAGCTGTCTTGCAGCATGGCGGCGCGCACCGTGGCTGTGGTCGAGAGGGGGCCCGGGGTCAGCAGCAGGTAATCGACGGCGGCGGGGGCCGCAGGAATATGGGTCATGACTTCGCTCCTTTTGGTATATACCAGAATGAGCGCATTGTGGGTAACAGCCCCGCCAAGGTCAAAGGGGTGGCGCTACGTGCAACAAAAAATTCATTTTCAGCGCCGGGATCGCGATAATCTAGGAAGCCTGAACAACAGGGGCGATTCTGGTATCTACCAACACATGTTGATGTCGCCGTTTAACGACCGGGTAAATGACCTGCCCTGTGCCCAGCCCATTGCCCAACTTATTGCATAACCAGGGATTTTCATGAGCAAACCGCAATACCTGCAGATCAAGGATGCCCTCGCCAACCAGATCCTGGCGGGGGGGCTGGCCCCCAACGACAAGCTCCCCTCCGAGCGGCTGCTGGGGGAACTCTATGGCACCACCCGGGTTACCATCCGCGAGGCACTGGTTCAGCTGGAGGCCAACGGCCTTATCTATCGGGAAGATCGCCGCGGCTGGTTCGTCACCCCGCCGCGTTTCAGCCTCAACCCCAGACGCACCTCCAACTTTCACCAGATAGTGCGGGAGCAAGGTGGCGAGCCGCGCACCGAACTGCTGGAAAAAAGCCGCCAGGCGGTGCCGCCCGCGTTGATGGCGCAGTTGCAGCTCAAGCCGTTCGACAGCCTCTTTCTGCTCAAGCGGCTGCGCTATGCCAACGGGCGCGCCATCTGCTATTGCGAGAACCACTGCCTGCCCGAGCGGGTGCCCGGCCTGCTGGAGCTGGATCTCAACGGCAGCCTGACCGAGATCTATCAGGCCCATTACGATCTTCACTACGCCCGCATGCAGGTGCGTTTCTTCCCCACCGCCCTGCCGGACGGAGTGGCCAAGGCGCTGGGGGCCACCGCCGGTCTGCCCGCCCTGCGCCTCGAGCGACTCAACTTCGATCAGCACGGCCGGGTGCTCGACTTCGATCTGGAGTACTGGCGCCACGACAGTCTGGAGATCGAGGTGGATACCCAGGATTAGTCACGAACAAATCAGGAACGGCAAAACGTCACGGGGCTGTCACGGTCACGTCATAAAAATCCCCTAGCCTCTCACTCGACCAATCTGGTTTATACCAAGCCAACTTATATGGAGAAGAGGATGAAACAGGGAACCCATCTGCTGGCCGCCGCCGTGCTGGCTGCCATGACCACCCCGGTACTGGCCGCAACCGATCTCACCGTCTACACCGCCTTCGAACCGGAACAGCTCGGCGAGCTGAAAACCGCGTTCGAGCGCCAGCATCCGGATATCAACATCAAGTGGGTGCGTGACTCCACCGGCGTGGTCACCGCCCGCTTGCTGGCGGAAAAAGCCCAGCCCAAAGCGGATGTGGTATGGGGACTGGCGGCCACCAGCCTGATGCAGCTCGATCAGCAGCAGATGCTCAATGCCTATGCACCGAAAGGGCTGGACAAGCTCGACAGCCGCTTTCGCGACAGCAAGGCCGAGCCGCACTGGATCGGTCTGGACGCCTTCTTCAGTGCCATCTGCTTCAACAAGGTAGAGGCGGAGAAACAGGGGATCCCGGCCCCCACCAGCTGGGCCGACCTCACCAAGCCCATCTACAAGGGCAAGGTGATCATGCCCAACCCCAGCTCCTCCGGCACCGGTTACCTGAGCGTCGCTGGCTGGCTGCAGACCATGGGCGAGCAGCAGGGCTGGCAATTCATGAACGACCTGCACCAGAACATCGACCGTTACACCCACTCGGGATCAGCCCCCTGCAAGCTGGCCGCCAGCGGCGAGACGGTGATCGGTATCTCCTTCGACTTCCCGGCTACCAGCCTCAAGGCCAAGGGGGCCCCCATCGAGGTGGTGTTCCCGAAAGAGGGTTCGGGCTGGGATATGGAAGCCGCCGCCATCATCAAGGGCACCCCCAGGCTGGATGCCGCCAAACAGCTGCTCGACTTTGCCGCCACCGAACAGGCCAACTCCCTCTACAACAAGTCGTTCGCAGTGGTTGCCATCCCGGATGTGGCCAAGCCCAGAGCCGGTTATCCCGCCAACATCAAGGGCCAGATGATCGACAACGACTTTGGCTGGGCTGCCCGCGAGCGCAACACCATCCTGGCCCAGTGGAGTGCCAGCTTCGACGGCAAGACCGAAGCCAAGCAGTAAGCATGAAGGGCGGCGGTTTACTCACGCCACACATCGCAGCCAATAAACTGCTTGTCGAAGGCCAACCCAAGTTGGCCTTCGCTTTTTGGTTTTAACTTCCCGAGTTTGTATTGCATTCCATTAGCGACGCTTCGCCCATCCACACAGGGCCCAGCCACTTGCTGACGACCCGCCGTCATCTGACTGTCATCCAGCTGTCATCCCCCGATCACCTGACCGTCACACTTTGCCCGCAGACTGGTATATACCAAATCAGTAGCGAGTCGAACCATGACCCAGCCCTATCTGGACATTCAACATCTCAACAAGCAGTTCGGTGCTTTTCAGGCCCTCAAGGGGATCTCTCTGACCATTGAGCCGGGGGAGTTTATCTGCTTTCTCGGCCCCTCCGGCTGCGGCAAGACCACCTTGCTCAGAGCCATCGCCGGGCTGGATCTGCCGGACAGCGGCGAGATCTGGCAAGGGGGGCGCAATATCTCCCAGCTGCCGCCCCAGCAGCGCGATTTTGGCATCGTGTTTCAGTCCTATGCCCTCTTCCCCAACCTGACGGTGGCGCAGAACATCGCCTTCGGCCTTGAGAATCAGGGGCTGGCACGGGATCTCATCAAGGAGCGGGTCGATCACTGGCTGGGGCTGGTGGATCTCACGGCCCAGTCCCACAAATACCCGAGCCAGATCTCCGGCGGCCAGCAGCAGCGGGTGGCGCTGGCCCGGGCCTTGGCCCTCTCCCCCGGCCTGCTGCTGCTGGACGAACCGCTCAGCGCGCTGGATGCGCTGGTGCGCACCCACCTTCGCAGCGAGATCCGCGCCCTGCAGCAGCGCCTTGGCATCACCACCATCATGGTGACCCACGATCAGGAAGAGGCGCTGACCATGGCCGATCGCATCGTGGTGATGGAGGGCGGCCGCATCGTGCAGGTGGGCACCCCGCAGGCGATCTACCACCAACCTGCCAGCCATTTCGTGGCAAGCTTTGTCGGCACCATGAACTTCCTCGACACCCTGGTGCTGAGCCCCACTCAGGTGCGCCTTAACGAGCAGCCGCTGACACTGGCCAACCGGGCCGCGGCCGGCAGCAAATTGCAGGTGGCGATCCGCCCCGAGGCGATCACCCTGAGTGCGCCGAGCGAGCTGTCTCTTGGGCAGCACGGCCTCGACGCGCAGATTGATCAGGTGGAGTTTCTCGGCTCCGCCCAGCGCCTTATCTGCACCGCCGACACCTACTTGGGCCCGCAGCAGATCCTGGTGGAGCGCCCGACCCACGAGCTACCCCGCCATGAGCAGGGTGGCTGGCGCAGCGGCATGCGCTGCTCGCTGCACTGGCCCGCCGCAGCGATGCAGCTGTTTGAAGGAGAGCGCCCATGACTGGCCCCCTCGTGACCTCCTCCCTGTTGCCGCCAGCGCCAGCCCGGCAAGACGCCCGCTGGCAGCGGCTTTGCCCTGGCTGGAGCCGGGATCAGCTGCTGCAACTGATGCTGCTTGCGCTCGGTATCGCCCTGCTCACCGGCGGTCTGCTGCTGCCACTGCTCACCATGCTGCAAAAGAGCCTGCAGGATGAGAACGGCCTCTGGGTGGGGCTTGCCAATTTCAGCGCCTATTTCGACTCCCCTCATCTGGGGCGCACCATCGGCAATACCCTTTGGCTCGGGGTGCTGATCACCGCGCTGGTGGTGACCATCGCCTTTGGCTACGCCTATGCCCTCACCCGCACCAGCATGCCGGGCAAGAGCCTGTTTCGCCTCATCGGCCTTATTCCGCTGTTGATGCCCTCCCTGTTGCCCGCCATCAGTCTGGTCTATTGGTTTGGCAATCAGGGGATCGCCAAGGAGCTGCTCGGCGGCGAGAGCATCTACGGCCCCATCGGCATCGTCATTGGTCTGGGCTTCTGGTGCTTCCCCCACGCCCTGATGATCCTGATCACGGCGCTCGGTCAGAGCGATGCCCGCCTCTATGAAGCCTCCCGGGTGCTCGGCAGCAGCGGCTGGCGCACCTTTGTCACCGTCACCCTGCCCACCGCTCGCTACGGTCTTTTGAGCGCCGCCATCGCGGTCTTCACCCTCACCATCTGCGACTTCGGGGTGGCCAAGGTGATTGGCGGCCAATACAGCGTGCTGGCCACCGATATCTACCGGCAGGTGATCGGCATGCAGAACTTCTCGCTGGGCGCAGTTGCCAGCGTCACCCTGCTGCTGCCGGCGCTGTTGAGCTTTGCGCTGGAGCACAGGGTTCGCAGCAAGATGCAGGAGCAGAGCAGCACCAAGGCGGTGCCGTATCGCCCCAAGCCCCATCGGCTGCGGGATCTGCTGGCGCTCGGCTGGTGTTCGCTGTGGGCACTGCTGTTTCTGGCGCTGGTGGGCATGGCCGTTTACGGCTCCCTGGTGCAGTTCTGGCCCTACAACCTTGGGCTGACGCTGGATCACTACGCCTTTGACAGCAATAGCGTCTATGGCTGGCAGCCCTTTACCAACACCTTGCAGCTGGGCCTCTATACCGCGCTTATCGGCACCGTGCTGGTGATGGTGCTGGCCTGGGCACAGGAGAAGGGGCGCCACTTTGCATGGCTTCGCCAGTTGCTGCATCTGCTCGCCATGCTGTCGCTGGCGGTGCCCGGCATGGTGCTGGGGCTGGGTTATATCTTCTTTTTCAACGGCAATCCGCTCTTTGGCAGCCTCTACGGCACTCTCTATGGCTCTCTGCCGCTGATGGTGCTCTCCTGCGTCATCCACTACTACACCGTGGGTCATATGACGGCCCTGACCAGCCTCAAGCAACTGCCCAAGGAGCTGGAGCTGGTGGCCATCTCCTTGCGCATTCCGCTCTGGAAGGCGTTCTGGCGAGTCACCCTGCCCGCCTCCCTGCCCACACTGCTGGAGATCTTTATCTATCTGTTCGTCAACGCCATGACCACCACCTCGGCGGTGATTTTCCTCTACTCGAGCGACAGCGTGCTCGCCTCCATCGCCGTGCTGAACATGGAGGATTCCGGCGATACCGCCGCGGCCGCCGCCATGGCCACCCTGATCCTGCTGGCCGCCGCCACCGTCAAGCTGCTCCAGCTCTTTTTGAGCCGCGCCCTGCTGGATCGCACCCAGCGCTGGCGCCACCAATAACCTTGTCGAGGAGTCATCATGTCCACTCTCCCCTTCTGGCTGGCCGAGGCGCTCGCCGCCGAACATCCCGCGCCGCCCACGCCCCTAGTCGGCAACCACGAGGCCGATGTCTGCATCGTCGGTGGCGGCTTTACCGGGCTGTGGAGCGCCATCGCCCTTAAACAAGCCGAGCCACACTTGCGCATCATGGTGCTGGAGAAAGATCGCTGCGGCAGCGGCGCCTCCGGGCGCAACGGCGGCTGCCTGCTCACCTGGTCGGCCAAGTATTTGACATTAAAGCGCCTCTTTGGCGAAGAGCAGGCCGCCTGGCTGGTGCAAGGCTCCGAGCAGGCGGTACACGAGATCGCCCGCTTCTGCGAACAGCACCACATAGAGGCACAGCTGAGGGTCGAGGGCACCTGCTACACCGCCACCAGCGAGGCGCAGCGCGGCCTGATGGAGCCGGTATTGCAGGAACTCAAGCGAGCCGGCCTTAACCAGTGGCAGGCGATTGCGGAGGGTGAGCTGGCGAGCCAGAGCGGCTCCCACGTTCATCTGGAGGGGCTCTACAGCCCCCACGCCGGTTCGGTGCAACCGGCGCTTTTGGTGCGCGGCCTGCTGCGGGTGGCACGGGAGCTGGGGGTCGAGGTCTATGAGCACTCCCCCATGCAGCGCCTTGAGGCGGGCCAGCCTGCGCGGGTGCAAACACCGCAAGGTGAGGTGCGTGCCCGCAAGGTGGTGCTGGCCCTCAACAGCGCCATGACGGCGCACTTTCGCGAGTTTCGCCGCAGTATCGTGCTGGTCTCCTCCGATATGGTGATCACCGACCCCGCACCGGATGCACTGGCTGCCCAACAGCTTGCGCACGGCCGCTCCGTGGTGGATGGCCGCACCTTTGTCCACTACTACCGATCCACTCCGCAAGGGCGGCTGATGCTGGGCAAGGGGGGCAACACCTTCGCCTTTGCCAACCGCCATCTGGCCGAGTTCGATGCCCCCAGCCGTTATCTTGCCCCTCTCACCCGCACCCTGCGCCACTTCTTTCCGGCGCTCAAAGAGGTGCCCATCGCCGCCAGCTGGTGCGGTGCCTCCGACCGCTCGGTAGATGGCCTTCCCTTCTTCGGCCACTGGCGAGGGCAGCCCAACATTGTCTATGGCCTCGGCTACTCCGGCAACGGGGTGGCGCAAAGCTGGATCGGCGGCCAGATCCTGGCGGCCCTGGTGAGAGACGAGGTGCGTGAAACGGACAAGCCGTGGCGTGACTGCGCGCTGGTAAGCGGCCCGCGCGGCTATTTTCCGCCCGAGCCGTTTCGCTGGCTGGGCGCCATGGCGGTGCGCAACGCCATCCGGCGCAAGGAGCGGGCGGAAGATGAGAACCGTCCGGTGGCCTGGTATGACAAACAGCTGGCCAAACTTGCCGATGCGGCGGGCAAGGCGGACAAATAGACACCTTCACAGCGCTTCGGAAGGAGCCAGAAAGCCGAAGGGGCAGGAGAGTGATGACTCCCCTGCCCCTTCGCAGTTGGTATGGCTCGCGACTGGCCCGATAGACAGGCCTGGCGTTAGCTGGCCCAGGTAATGATGTGATCGATCCAGTCGCCGGCATCCACCTCGTGCACCACCTTGCCGCGCACCGACTGACCAGCCTGGTGCATGGCGCTGCGGCTGCCGGTGATAAGCGGATGCCACTCTGGCAAACTCTGCCCCTCCGCCAGCAGGCGATAGGCACAGGTCGACGGCAACCAGTCATATTCGGCAATCTTGTCGTGGGTGATCTGCAGGCAGTCCGGCTCTTTTTTAAAGCGGTTGCCGTAGTCGGAGCACTGGCAGGTCTTGGTATTGAGCAGGTTGCAGGCCACGTTGGTGAACACCAGCTCCTCGGTGTCCTCGTCGATCAGCTTGTTCAGGCAGCACTTGCCGCAGCCGTCGCACAGGGACTCCCACTCCATCATGGTCATCTGTTGCAGGCTTTTTACCTGCCAAAAGGGGGCGTTCTGCACGGGTTCACTCTGCTGCATAAAAGTTGGCTCACTCAATACACTGACAAGCGCGTGGTTATACGCCCTATGGCCCGATTTTTCAAGGTTGGTGGAGGTTTTGCCTATCGTATGAGGTCGATGCGATTACCGACGATTCATGTGATCCCATCCAGATAATCAGGTTGTTAGATCTCCATCTAACGGCTGTCATTTCTACCCACTGATGGGCGGAAATAGCTGTGGCATACTAGCCTCCCCCGCAGATCCGAATATGCTCTGCTATTCGAACCTGCGGATGAACATAAACTGGCCATATGGATTAATGGATGGTGTGATGAAGGCAGTATTGATAACGGGGGCAAGCAGAGGATTAGGGCTGGCACTCGTCCAAACTTTTTATGAGTACAAGTATCAGGTTTATGCGGTTGTCAGAACTGTCAATGCCTATGACATGCTGACGGCTACATACCCTGGAGTCTCTGTGCTTGTTGCTGATGTAACTCATAAAAACTATGAGGCACAGCTTTCCGAATTTATAGAGAACACGGAGATAAATATTGTCATAAATAATGCTGGCTCCGCTGGCACTCCGGGTATAGATACCAAACGCAGCACAGGCGACCAACTCATTTATGAATTTAAAACGCACTGTGTCGGTGCTCTTTCTACCGTCAACGCCCTGCTGAGCCATGCAAATAGAATGCAACCATCCTTGATCGTCAATATCAGTTCAAGGAGAGGATCATTGAACATGCAAGCAGCAGGCGCAACCAAGGGAATTAAGTGCTCTTTCTCTTATCGCATTGCGAAGGCGGCCCAGAATATGTTGTCACTCTGCATGGCGGATGATTTGGAAAGCATGGGTATTAAAGTGATCTCGGTCCACCCCGGGGCACTGCTCACCGAAATGGCCCCTGCCGATGCGACGCTGACACCGGAGCAATCCGC
>DWSA01000026.1:0-10977 GCA_018244955.1 Ardaris pityusa | reverse complement strand
AAATCTTCTGAAGGGGCGAAGAAGGCCGCGCCGGTCACCGCTTTGGTGAAGCGCAGCAGGTGATCGAAGTGACTGCCCTCCCCCTTGTACATGCTGGCCAGCATGGCGTTGAAGTGCTGTGGGGTGCGGCAGCAGGAGATGAAGTAGAGCCCCTGCTCGGTCATAGTGCCCCAGGGCATGCTCTGGCGCAGTATCTCCATGGACTCGCCCTTCGGCGTCTTGAGGTTGACCCGCTTGATGTGGGCGGTCAGCGGCTTGTCGGCCGACTCGTACTCGATGTTGTCGACCTTGGTGCGACCGATAATGTCTTCCTGCTCCTTCAGTGCCAGCTTCTCCCAGTCGCTCATGGCATGGACCCAGCGCTGCACGTGGATGTAGGAGCCGCCGGCAAACTCGCCGCCGTCCAGCAGCGCCACTTCGGCGCGGTGCTCATCCTGCGGGTTCTCGGTGCCGTCGACGAAACCGGTCAGATCGCGGCAGTCGAGGTTGCGAAAACCGCGCACCTCTTCCGCCAGCTCCACCAGCCCGGCCAGCAGAGCCATGACGCGCTGACCGGCGTGATGCAGCACATCGACCCGATCGGCGCGCAGTTGCACGAACAGATCGAACGGCGTATTGGGCGCCTCCTGGCCGTTGGCGGATTGCGCCATGAAACCGCGGAACTGGGGCGGACGGGCGGCAGGATAGAGGCCATCCCAGGCATTGGCACCGACGGCCACCAGGCCGCTGAAGCCGGCAGCGGGGAAATCGGCGGCCACCGCCTCCCACAGGGCCGGCAACCTGGCCAGACGGGCCACCAGCTCGGCGGCGTCACCGGTGCGGTTGAACATCAGATAGAGGGCGTGCAGATTGGGCTCGGCACAGATCCCGGCTTGGGCTTTCATATATCTCTCCCCTGAACAGACATTGGCGATATGAGCGGTTAGCGTTGCGCGATTATAAACCAGCGCGGTTCCAGTTCATTGATTTCACGACGATATCACGCGTTCAGGGTAAAGGGTCAAACAACACCAGCGCGTGGGGCGTCACCCTGACCCGCGCCCGGACTCCCTCCAGCGGCTCGCCGATGCTCGCCTCCAGCCGCAGCTCACCACTCTCGAACAGCACCCGGCAGTGGTGGCCAAGGAACTGCTGCTCCACCACCTTGAGCTCGCCATCCGCGGCGCTCTCCAGCAGCAGCTGCTGGGGCCTGAGCATCAGTTGCAGCAGCTCACCCGCGGCCCGGCCATGAGGCTCGCTGCCGCAGATGACCCCGAGCGCCGTGCGCACGCAGTGGCTGTCCACCACCTCGGCGGCCAGGTAGTTGACCCCGCCCAGAAACTCCGCCACGAAGCGGTTCTGCGGGCGGCGATAGAGCTGCTCCGGCTGGCCCACCTGCTCGATGTGACCCGCGCGAAACAGCGCCAGCCGATCGGCGAAGGCAAAGGCCTCTTCCTTGCTGTGACTGACGAAGATGGCGCCGATCCCCTGCTGCTTGAGCAGGGCGCGGATCTCCAGGATCAACTTCATCCGTACCTGGGTATCGATGTTGGAGAAGGGTTCGTCCAGCAGCATCAATCTCGGCTTGCACACCAGCGCCCGGGCGATGGCTACCCGCTGCTGCTGGCCGCCGGAGAGCTGGTGCGGATAGCGATCCCCCAGCCCCTGCAGATTGACCAATGCCAGCGCTTCGTCCACCTGCTGCTGGCGGGCACGGCGATCGAGTTTGGTCAGACCAAAGCCGACGTTGTCAGCCACCGTCAGGTGGGGAAAGAGGGCGTAATCCTGAAAGATCATGCCGATGTTGCGCGCCTCGGGCGGCACGCTGGCATCTGGCCCGTCGAGCAGGGTATCGCCGAGACGAATCATGCCCTCCGCCAGCGGCAGCAGGCCGGCGATGGCCTTGAGCAGCGTGGTCTTGCCGCAGCCGCTCGCCCCCAGCAGGCAGACAATCTCGTTGTCGGCCACCGTCAGGGAGAGCTGCTCCAGCACATTGCGGCCGTTGTAACGGCAACTGACATTTTCAACCTGCAAACAGGACAAGGCTGACTTCCTCATATTCTTTTGAACCAGACCGACCGGCGGCCGGACAACATTCCAGGGTGGGATAACTCAGTGCCCCGCCCCATCCAGGTTGCGGTTGACCCAGATCAGCGGCAACAGCCCCACCAGCACGATGACGATGGCGCCGAGCGCGCCGCGCTCCAGCATCTCGTCTGACACGAACTGGTAGACGTGGGTCGCCAGGGTATCGAAGTTGAACGGCCGCAGCAGCAGGGCGGCGGGCAGCTCCTTCATGGATTCGATGAACACCAGCATGGCGCCGGCAAACAGGCCGCGCCGCACCAGCGGCAGGTGCACCCGCCGCAGCATGGCGCCATCCCCCTGCCCCAGGGAGCGGGCCGCCATATCGAGGCTGGGGGAGATCTTGCCCATGCTGCTCTCCACCGAGCCGATGGCGATGGCCACGAAGCGCACCAGATAGCCGAACACGATGGCGGTGATGGTGCCGGTCAGCAGCAGCCCCGGCCCCTGACGCCCCAGCCACTCGGCCAGATCGTTGATGGCAAAATCGAGGGCGGTGAGCGGTACCAGCACGCCGATGGCGAGCACGGTACCCGGCATGGCGTAACCCATGGCGGCGATGCGCAGCGGCAACAGGCTCTTGACTCCGCCATCGAGACGACGACAGAAGCCAAGCAACAGGGCGATGCCCATGGCCAGCAGGGCGGTCAGCGCCGAGATAGCCAAGCTGTTGCCGGCAAAGCGGACGAACTCCGGCGTCCACGATAATTCGAAGTAGCGCACGCCGTAGTCCAGCAGGATGACGAACGGCAGACCGAAGCCGGCCAGCACCAGTCCCCAGCACCAGAGCCCGGCCAGAGCGCGTCGAATCCCCTTGAGCGGGTAGCGCAGCGGCTGCTCATGACCCATCGACTTCTGGAACACCTGCTGCCGGCTGCGCGAGCGGCGCTCCAGCGCAATCAGCAGCACCACCGCCAGCAGCATCAGGCAGGAGAGCTTGGCGGCGGTTGCCAGGCTGCCGTAACCGAGCCAGGTGTCGTAGACCGCCGTGGTCAGGGTATTGATGGCAAAGAAGTGGACGGTGGCAAAATCGGCCAACGTCTCCATCGCCACCAGCGATACCGCCACCATGATGGCGGGGCGCGCCAGCGGCAGACTGAGGCGGCGAAAGCTCTGCCAGGGGGAGCAACCGAGCAGGCGGCTGGAGTGAATGAGGCTGACCGACTGCTCCAGAAAAGAGGCGCGGGTCAGCAGATAGACGTAGGGGAACAGCACCAGCGCCAGCACCCAGGCGGCGCCGCCGAGGGAGCGGATGGCCGGAAACCAGTAGTCGGCCGGCCCGCTCCAGCCAAACAGCTGACGCAGCCCCGCCTGCAGCGGGCCCGAGTAGTCGAGCAGGTCGGTATAGACGTAGGCGACGATATAGGAGGGCATGGCCATCGGCAGCATCAGCGCCCACTGCAGGGCCCGCCGCCCCGGCACCTGGCACATGGCCACCAGCCAGGCGGTCGGCACCCCGAACAGCAGGCTCAGCAGCACCACGCCGACCACCAGCCCCAGAGTATTGGCCAGATAGTCGAACAGCACGGTATCGGCGAGGTGGCCAAACAGATCTCCGTCGGCCGACAAGGCGGAGAAGACCAGAGCGAGCACCGGCAAAGCCAGCAGCAGGGCGCTGGCCCAACTGCCGGTAATCCATCCAGAATTTTTCATGAGACCACAGAGGTTGATGGGGCCGTTGGCCCCATCTGAATTACAAGTCGAATTTCACTTCATCCAGCAACTGCAAGGCATCCTTGCGGTGCTTGGCGTAATCGCTGACCGGTAGCGCGTCAGACTTGAAGCTGCCCCAGGACTTGACCATGGCGGAAGGCTCGACCCCGGCCTTGACCGGATATTCGGCGTTCACGTCCGCATACATGTGCTGGGCGGTGTCGCCGGCGAGGAACTCCATCAGCTTCTGGGCCTCAACCTTGTTCTTGGCGTACTTGGTCATGGCCACGCCGCTCACGTTGACGTGGGCGCCGCGGTCAGCCTGGTTCGGGAAGTTGATGTAGACGGCATCGGCCCAGGCTTTCTGCGCCGGATCCTTCAACATGGCACCCAGGTAGTAGCTATTGCCGAGCGACAGGTCACAGATACCATCCTTGATCGCTTTGACCTGATCCCGGTCGTTGCCCTGCGGCTTGCGCGCCAGGTTGGCCTTGACCCCTTCCAGCCAGCTCTTGGTCTCGGTCATGCCGTGATGAGCGATCATGGAGGAGACCAGCGCCACATTGTACTCATGCTTGCCGCTGCGGGTGCAGATTTTTCCTTTGAATTCAGGCTTGGCCAGATCTTCGTAGCTGATGGTATCGAGCTTGCCGAGACGATCCTTGCTGGAATAGATGGCGCGCACCCGGGTGGTCAGCGCGAACCAGCGGTTGTCCGGATCGCGATAGATGGCGGGGATGTTCTCCTGCAGGATCTTGCTGTCCACCGGCTGCACCAGCCCCTTGTCCACCAGATCGGTCAGCCGGCTGATGTCGACGGTCAGCATCAGATCCGCCGGGGAGAGCTTGCCTTCCCGCTCCAGACGCTCGTTCAGCCCCTCTTTGGCGAACACCACGTTGACCTTGATGCCCGATTCCTTCTCGAACTGCTGGATGATGGGCTTGATCAGCTCATCCTGCCGGTTGGAGTAGACATTTACCTCCCCTGCCGCCAATGCCGACTGAGCCGCCAACGCAGAGAAAGCCAGTGCCAACATCTTCATTTTCATCATCCATTCCTTGAGTTGCTATATCGAGTGAGAACCATTGCTGTTTGCATTTTGCATTGAGCTCGACAGCCGGATCAAGAAATCCTGATGTGGCGGGATCACATATTTAAACCCTGTTCAAACAAAGGGGCCGGATAGAATCCTATCCGGCCCCACCATGGAGTCAATCAGCGACAAAGTACCGATCATTCGCCCCATCCAGCGCGATCAGAGCGCCTCGTCGTCGCTCTCACCGGTCCGAATGCGCACGGCCTGCAGCAGGTCGTAGACGAAGATCTTGCCATCACCGATCTTGCCGGTATAGGCGGCCTTGCAGATCGCCTCGATCACCCCTTCGACGTTGTCGTCGGCCGTCGCTATCTCCAGCTTTACCTTGGGCAGGAAGTCGACCTGATACTCGGCTCCCCGGTATAATTCGGTGTGCCCCTTCTGGCGGCCAAACCCTTTGACCTCGGACACGGTCAGACCCTCGACCCCCAGGTTGGCGATGGCTTCGCGCACGTCGTCCAACTTGAAGGGTTTGATAATCGCAGTAATCAGCTTCATCTGGTTGCTCCCAATCCATGGTATGTCATGAATGGGGAATCAATTCTTGTGCCAAGTCTTTTTATTGTTTAATTTCAAAAAGATAGCATTTACGTCTGGAGCAGGACTCTCCCGGCATCACCAAGGGAGCGCATCTCGCCCCATTATGAGGCACCAAGCTGAGCCAGCCACAGCCGATGCACCAAACAAGAGCACCGCAGTATGTTAGTCATCTCCAACAGCGTTACCCTGCCCTGGCATGAACTGCAATTCCAGACCATGCGGGCGCAGGGCAACGGTGGCCAGCACGTCAACAAGACCGACTCCGCCGTCTGGTTGCGCTTCGATTACCGCAACTCCCCCAGCCTCACCCCGCTCTACAAGGAGGGGCTCGACAAGCTGAGCGACAGCCGGGTTCACGACGGTTTCATCATGATCCGGGTCGAGACCCACCGCAGCCAGGACATGAACCGCAAGGAGGCGATGAACCGTCTGGTGGAGCTGCTGAAGAAAGCGGCCTGGCGCCCCAAGGCCCGCCACGCCACCAAGCCGACCCGCAGCTCCCAGCGCAAGCGGATCGATGCCAAGAAGCGCAAGGGGGAGATAAAATCGACCCGCGGCAAGCCGGTAGTGGACTAGCCGGGCCCTTGCCCAACGCCCGAGGATGACAGAATGAAATTCAGTTTTTGCGACAGCGCCCACGGCCCTCTGCTCATCGCCATCGACCGGGACGGGCTGCGCTATGTGGAGTTCGTGCTAGGCGAGCAGCCGGTGACCCCGACCGACGAATGGCAGCGCGACGATCAGGCGCTGGCCCCCTTCATCGAACAGTTCGCGGCCTACTTCGCCGGTCGCCTGCGCCGCTTCGATCTGCCGCTGGCCGCCCGGGGCACCCCTTTTCAGCAGTCGGTGTGGCGCGCCCTGGGCGATATTCCCTATGGCGAGACCGTCAGCTACCTCGAGATAGCCCAGGCCATCGGCAATCCCAAGGCCGTGCGGGCGGTGGGTGCCGCCAACGGCCGCAATCCGCTCAGCATCATAGTGCCCTGTCACCGGGTGATCGGCCGCAGCGGCGAGCTGACCGGTTATGCCGGCGGCATTCCCATCAAACGTTGGTTGCTGGCGCTGGAGCAACAGACCGCAGACAACTTTGCGCTGACCCCCTGAGCCTCTGAGCCTCTGACAAGTCAGTCCCATTGCGTTTAGCAAAATGAACATAGTATGAAGAATCGCCTCAGAAGGGCTTCAGACAGCATCAGGCATCATGGCTTCACACTTGGATGGCATGGCTCATCCCTCATTCAAGTGGCACCCATGTGACGCTTCCAATCTGTCTTTTTCCCCGCGCCTCCCTGAGGCGCTTTTTTTTGCCGGCAAGCGGCCACAAAAAAGCCCGCCGAAGCGGGCTCTGACCGGAAGGTGCTAGCTTCTGGGTCAATCAGAGGGCGAGGAACAAGCCCGCCAGCGAGGCACTCATCAGGTTCGCCAGCACACCCGCCAGGATGGCGCGCATGCCGTAACGGGCGATGAAGGATTTGCGCTCCGGCACCATGGCGCCCAGGCCGCCAATCAGGATCGCCATGGAAGAGATGTTGGCGAAACCACACAGGGCGAAGGTGACGATGGCCTTGCTCGACTCGCTCAGGGTCTGATCCTGCACCAGAGCGATGAAGGCGACGAACTCGTTCACCACTATCTTGGTCCCGATCAGAGCGCCGGCGGCCTGAGCCTGCTCCCAGGGAATGCCGATCAGCCAGGAGACGGGTGCAAACAGCCAGCCCAGGATGATCTGGAAGCTCAGCTCCAGCCCCACCAGGTCGCCTGCCCAGCCCAGCAGGCCGTTGAGCATGGCGATCACCCCGACGAACGCCAGCAGGGTAGCCCCCACGGCAACCGCGATGTTGAGGCCGGACATGGCGCCATCGGCGGCCGCTTCAATCACGTTGGTGGCGCGCGGGATCACCACGTCCTGATGGTGGTCCTGCTCTTCGGCGGCAGGCGGCACCAGGATCTTGGCCATGGCCAGACCAGCCGGTGCCGACATGAAGGCCGCCGCGATCAGATATTTCAGCTCGACCCCGATGCTGGCGTAACCCACCAGGGTACCGCCGGCTACCGAGGCGAGGCCGCAGCTCATCACCGCGAAGAACTGGGAGTCGGACATCTTGGAGAGATAGGGTTTGACCACCAGAGGCGCCTCCACCATGCCGACGAAGATGTTGGCGGTAGCGGAGAGGCTCTCGGCGCGGCCGGTGCCCAGCAGTTTCTGCAGGCCGCCGCCGAGCAGGGCGATCACTTTCGGCATCAGGCCGATGTGGTAGAGGATGGCGATCACCGCGGAGAAGAAGATGATGACCGGCAGCACGTTGAAGGCAAAGATGAAGCCCAGCTTGAACTTGGCCAGATCGCCGAACAGGAAGGCGATCCCCTCCTGGCCGTAACCGATCACGCTGCTGACGCTTTCACTGACCCCGTTCAGCACGTGCTGACCGGCAGGCAGCCAGAGCACAAGGCCGGCGAAGAGGATCTGCAGGCAGAGGGCGAGACCCACTGTTCGCAACGGGATACGACGACGATTATCAGAGCAGAGCGTGGCCACGGCCAGAATGCTCAGGATGCCGAGCAGGGCAATCATAGGGACTCCATCAGGTGGGGCGAAAGATGGGCGCGGATTCTGCGCTCCCGGCCTCGCCACTGCAAGTCCACTTGGTTACAGTCCTGTTAGCAAAAACGTTTGCACGATACCGGTTGCGGCAACTGGCTGATTTGACTCGATTTTGGTTTCAAGCGAAAGCCAGTGTTCTTATATGGAAACGATTATTCCTCGGTGCCGGACAATTTGCCGCCGAGCCAGGGGGCCAGCCGCTGCTCCCAGTAGGGGTTCGGACCAAAGCTCTCCTTGAGGAAGTCGATGAACAGCCGGATCTTGGGATCCAGATGCTCGCGCCTGGCATAGACGGCGTGCACCGCCATCTTCTGGTTCGGCCGCCACTGGGGCAGCAGCGGGATCAGCTGGCCGGACTGCAACTCCTTGTCCAGCAGGTAGTTGGCCACGTAGGCGATGCCGAGCCCGGCCAGGGCGGCGTCGCGCACCGCCTCCGCCAGATCCACCCGGTAGTTGCCGGCCACCTGCACCGTCTGGCGTTCCTTACCCTGACGAAACGACCACTCGTGGTAGCGCCGCTCCCGGCTCTGGTAGGTGATGCAGTTGTGCTGGGCCAGGTCTCTGGGGTGCAGCGGGGTGCCGTGGCTCAGCAGATAGTCCGGCGAGGCCACCAGCACGAAGTGAATGTCCGCCAGCCGCTGCCCCACCAGGGCCTCGGGCTTGTCTTCATAGGTGGTGATCCAGAGATCCAGCCCCTCATCCACCAGGTTGGTGCGGTGATCGAACAGCGAGACCTCCAGCTCCAGCTCGGGGTAGCGATCCTGAAACGCCTTGAGGCGCGGGATCACGTGCAGCCGGCCGAAGGACTGACCGACTCCCAGATGCAGGATGCCGCTCACCTTGCCGCGCCGCTCCGCCACCATGGAGTCTGCCTCCAGCGCCACCGCCACCAGGGCGCGGCAGTGGCGGGCATACTCCTGGCCAAGCTCGGTGAGGGAGAAGCGGCGGGTGGTGCGCTGCACCAGCTGGGCACCGAGTTCGGTCTCCAGCTGGGCCAGCTGTTTGCTGATGTGGGATTTGGAGACCCCGAGCCGCCGGGCGGCCGCCGAGATGCCCTGTTCACGGACCAGGGCATCGAAGATCACCATTTGGGGCAGACGTTGCAGCACGGGATTACCAGAGAGAAGAGCGGGCCCCCATTATTCCAGAGCCGCCCGCCGCGGGGTAGCGCTAAAGGCCGAGCGCCCGTTTGACCTCTTTTTGCAGGGGATCGTCCGCCGGATTCTGGTTTGCCCCATAACTCGCGACCAGCTTGCCGTCACGGCCGATCAGGTATTTGTGAAAGTTCCAGCCCGGCGCCTCGCCCGCCGCCGCGGCCAACCCCCGGTAAAGCGGGCTGGCATCGGCCCCGCGCACGGCGATCCGGTTGAACATGGGGAAGGTCACCCCGTAATCGCGTCGGCAGACCGAGGCGGTCTTGCCCTCGTCCCCCGCCTCCTGCCAGAAGTCGTTGGAGGGGAAACCGAGCACCACCAATCCCTTCTCCTTGTAGGTCTGGTAGAGCGTCTCCAGCTCCCGGAACTGGCCGCGATAACCGCAGTAGGAGGCGGTATTGACCACCAGCACCACCTTGCCCTCGGTCAGCTGGCAGAGATTGTGGCGCTGGGTGCTGTTGAGCTCCCGCATCTCCACGTTGAAGTAGTCCGGGCAGGCGGCGACGGCCGCCCCGGCCCCGAGTGTCAGCAACAACATGATCCATTTCATCGAGCGACTCCTGTCAGACAGATGAGTGACATACGCGCAGGCACCCCGGCCGGTTCACCCACTCAATAGAGGGGGATGCCGGTGAGCATGCCGTGCCCCCAGAAGATCAGCAGGGCGGTGAGCGCCAGCCCGGCCCCCACGCTGAGCCCGGTGCCATACCAGTTGGCCGCCGGACGGGGATGGCGCTGCCAGTCCCGCACCGAAATCCAGACGATGCTCACCAGCGCCCACAGGCCGATGCCGCCAAACAGCACCAGGGAGCGGGCCTCGCTGTTGACTGCCAGGTGGGCACCGGCCCAGAGCAGGGTGCCGAGCAGCTGGGGATGCACCAGCCAGCGCCGCAGGTGGTTGGGCCCCTGGCCGGAGCAGAACAGGATCAGGGCGATGGGCATGACCGCCATCATCAGGGTCGGTCCCCAGGCGGGCAGGAAATAGAGCGGCAGAGGGCTGGCAGTGCGCCAGCCGGCGATGATGCAGGCGATGGCGATGAACACCAGCAACGAGAAGAGTCCCTTGTAGCGATTCTCCCCCAGCCGCTCGTGCAAGCGGGCCCGATGGGCACCTGCGAAGCAGGGATAGAGGTGGATCAGGGTAAACAGCAGTACCCCCAGGGTCAGCAAGATCATGGGTTGCTCCTTGTACTATGGGGGATCACTATGCCGCAAAGTCGGCGGCCAGAATACAGAAACCGCAGAAAAGCACTGGCTATACAGCAGGATAATGAAAAAAGCCGATCATCTGATCGGCAAGGTGTTTCGGGCAGACCGGCAGCGGGGCAGGTCGTCACCGCGACACGGGGCGGGGTTGGCCGGCGCCAGGCACCGGCCAGAAGAGAGTCAGGGTCGCAGCAGATAGAGCGCAGCCACGTTGCGGGCCGTGAGCTGCAGGTTGGTGGTGGCGGTGGCCAGCGCCTCCGGCAGCGACATGGCGCGGTTGACCACGGCGAACACCGCATCCAGCCCGTGCTCGTGTACCACGCCGCAGTCGTCGGTCAGGCAGCCCGCAATGCCGATCACCGGCTTGCCGAACTGCTTGGCGCAGCGTGCGACACCGATTGGCGTCTTGCCGTGGATGGTCTGGCTGTCGATGCGTCCCTCGCCGGTGATGACCAGATCCGCGTCGGCCACCGCCTCGGCCAGTTTCAGCGCCTCGATGACGATCTGGATGCCGGGTTTGAGCTCTGCGCCGAGCAGACCCACCAGGGCCGCCCCCATGCCACCGGCGGCGCCCGCCCCCGCAATCTCCTTCACCTGCCTGCCAAGCGCCTGCTCGATGCAGTCGGCGTAGTGGGCCAGGTTGGCGTCCAGCTGCGCCACCA
>DWSA01000025.1:0-34826 GCA_018244955.1 Ardaris pityusa | reverse complement strand
AAGAGTTGCGGCCCGCTCACCCTGCGCCGGCTCGACTGGTTGCAGCAGGCGGTGACCGAACACTTCGCCGAGCTGGTGGACAACCTTGGCCCCGACGAGGCGGGCTTAAGTCAGGCGGCACTGCTGAGCCGGCTGGAAGGGCTGCGCGAGGAGATCCGGGCCAACCTGCTGCCGGTGCCGACCCCGGTGGGCTAGGGAGAACCGCATTTAGTTTTCATCTTCATATCACCACATATAAAAAGAGGGGCCAGCCGGCCCCTCTCTTTATTTCCATGTTGTGTCAGTACATCAGTCGAGCAGCTCCTGATGGAGGCGGTTGACGATGTGGCCCGCCTCGTCCTCCTTGACCAGGAAGCAGAGGTTGTGGGCGCTGGCGCCGTAACAGATCATGCGGATGTTGTGCTCGCGAATGGCGTCAAAGACCTGACTGCCCACCCCGGCCGCCTCGCTCATCCGGTTGCCGATGAGCGCCACCAGCGCCAGCCCCGTCTCCACCTGCACCTTGCACAGCTGACCAAGCTCCGCCAGCACCTTGTCGCCGAGGATGGGCTCGCCATTGCTCTGGCTGCCGGTGTGATCCAGGGTCAGCGACACGCTCACCTCCGAGGTGGTGATGAGATCCACCGAGATACGGTGGCGGGCCAGGATGCCGAACACCTCGGCCAGAAAACCGTAGGCGTGGAACATGTTGAGGCTGTGCAGGGTGACCAGCACCTGGTTGCGGCGCAGGGCCACGGCGCGAAACAGCGGATTGGTGCGAGTGCTGGCGCGGATCCAGGTGCCGCCGGCGGCCGGATCCTTGCTGGAGCCGACAAACACCGGGATGTCCTGGCGCACCGCCGGCTGCAAGGTGGCCGGGTGCAATACCTTGGCGCCGAAGGTGGCCATCTCGGCCGCCTCCACGAAGCTGATTTCAGGGATGGGGCGGGCCCGGGTGACCAGGCGCGGATCCGTGGTGTAGATGCCGGGCACGTCGGTCCAGATCTCGATGGTTCCGGCGTCGAGTGCCTCGGCCAACAGGGCCGCGCTGTAATCGGAGCCACCCCGGCCCAGGGTGGTGGTGCGCCCATCGCCGTCGGCACCGATAAAGCCCTGGGTGATGATGAGGCTGTCGCCAAGCAGGGGGCCCAGCGCGGCCTGGCAGAGGGCGCGGGTGGCGGCCAGATCCACGCTGGCCTTGCCAAAGCGGCTGTCGGTGCGCAGCAATTGGCGCGCATCCTGCCAGCAGGCCTTGACGCCACGCTGGCGCAGCAGTTCGGTAAAGAGGCGGGTGGACATCAGCTCGCCGCAGGCGATGAGCCTGTCGGCCAGCTCGGCATCGGTGTGCAGATGAGCCTGGCGTGCCATGGTGCGGATCTCACCGAGCTGGCCGTGGATGAGGTCACTCAGATCGCCTGAGTCGCCCAGCTCCGTCAGAATGGCCTGCTGGATCTCGGTGAGCCTGGCCAGTTGCGCCTCCTGGCCCGCCTCGTCCAGATCGCCCTGAGCCAGTGCCAC
The DNA here is from genome assembly GCA_018244955.1 of Ardaris pityusa. NCBI lineage: Eukaryota > Metazoa > Arthropoda > Insecta > Lepidoptera > Hesperiidae > Ardaris > Ardaris pityusa. Next base: position 33,329 of record DWSA01000025.1, on the reverse strand, counting down.
CAGCAGATTGGTGACACCGGCGCTGGCACTCAGCACCACCACCCGGGTGGCCGGGTTGGCCAGCACCACATCGGCGCAGTTGTTCATGGCTGCCGCGTTGGCGACGCTGGTTCCGCCAAACTTGGCGACATTGATCGGGCTCATTGCTTACTCCTGTCTTAATATGAAAATCCGGATCCATCGGGCAAAAAGAGAGGAGGAGGCTGAAAATGGCAGGAATGATCGAAGCTATCCCGGCCAGAAGCACTCCACCCGCAGAGCCCATCCCGTACCCGCCCCTGACGGGGCTCGGTGGGGGATGACCACTACCGATGACAACCCGGGGGATTCAGCCCCCGCAGCCGACACTGAGGTATCCAGTTGCCTCAGATGTCTCGGCGCTGCTCCCCCTGACCCAAGTTCACCGGACACTGGTGTCCTCCCTCGGGCTGCCTGGGCAGCGCTCCTCTTCTGGCTCCACCAGGGCGGTGGAGTGCATTTAGAAATACCTTGCGTTGGATTGCACTGTCAATCGAGTTTGTGAAAAAGTTCAAAAAGTCAGCCAAGTCAACGCAAAATCAATGGCTTATACGATTGTCTTTGACAAAACCTTGGAGCGACGCTGCCAGTTGTAGAGGCGCTGGCGCGCCACCGGCAGATCTTCCACCTCCAGCGGATCGAAGCCCCGTTCCCGGAACCAGTGAATGGAGCGGGTGGTGAGCACGAACAGGCGGCGGATCCCGAGCCGCTTGGCCCGCTCAGCCACCTTGGCCACCAGCTGATCCCCCCGGTTGGAGTTGCGGTAGTCGGGGTGGATGGCAACGCAGGCCATCTCCGCCATCGCCTCTTCCATGAAACAGTAGAGCGCTGCGCAGCCGATGATGAGGCCGTCGCGCTCTATGATGGTGAACTTGTCGATCTCCATCTCCAGCTGCTCGCGGGAGCGGCGCACCAGAATACCTTCCTCCTCCAGCGGGCGGATGAGATCCAGGATGCCACCGATGTCCTCGATGGTGGCGGCGCGCGCCTGCTCGGCGCTTTCCCGCACGATCTGGGTGCCGAGGCCGTCGCGGCTGAACAGCTCCTGCAGCATGGCGCCATCATCCTGATAGCTCACCAGGTGGGAGCGGGGCACGCCGCCGCGGCAGGAGGCGATGGCCGCGCGCAGATAGCGGGCGGTGCCGGACATCTCTTCCCCCGCCTGCTCCAGTTCCACCAGCAACTCTTCGGCCTGCTCGGGGAAGAGCTCGGAGATGGCCTCGCCGTGGCGATCCATCACCCCCTGGGTGCTGCTGAAGCAGATGAGTTTGTCCGCTTTCAAGTCCACAGCCACCCGGCGGGCCACCTCTTCCGAGCTCAGGTTGAAGCTCTCGCCGGTGACCGAGCAGCCGATGGGGGAGATGAGCACCAGGCTCTTCTGATCGAGCTGGCGGGCAATCCCCTCCACGTCGATGCGGCGCACCCGGCCGCTGTGGCAAAAATCGATGCCGTCATCCACCCCGAGCGGCTGGGCGGTGACGAAGTTGCCACTCACCACGCTGATACGGGCACCCTGCATGGGAGTGTTCGCGAGCCCCATGGAGAGCTGGGCGGTGATGTCGTACTGCAACCCGCCGCACACCTGCTTGATGATGGCGAAGCTCTCGTCATCGGTGACCCGGATGCGCTTGTGGTACTGGGCTTCGATGCCGGCACGGGCCAGCGCTTCGTCGTTCTGCGGACGGGAGCCGAACACCAGCACCAGGCGGATGCCCAAGGTCTGCAGCAGGGCGATATCGCTGACGATGTTGGCGAAATTGGGGTGGCAGAGGGCTTCCCCCCCCATCATCAGCACGAAGGTGGCGCCTCTGTGCACATTGACGTAGGGGGTAGACTGCCGAAAGGCATAGACCAGGCTGGGTTCGCGTTCACGCACTTGAGGCTTCTTCCATAAAAAAACAGCAATGGGCTCAATATATGAAAATAAATGCACAAATCAAGATTAAATATTGATGTGGCGCGATTTTGTTATCGGGGCGGCCTGGCGGCCCGAACAACGGCGACACCAGGCAGGACAGGGGTGTCAGCGGTGTGAGGGTACGCCTCAGGTTGATCCCGGCCCATAAACTGTTATCTTCGATATTCCTTTTCGTCAGCTGTGCGATCGCACAGGTTTTTATACAAGGACAGGGTGCATGGAACAGATTATTTCGCCGGCAGACGCGCTGCCGGGACGCCGCGAGGCGATGGTGATTGGCCAGCAGCATGCGGTCAATGGTCACCCGACTCAGGGACCCTGGCCTGAAGGGATGGCGGTGGCCTGGTTCGGCATGGGCTGCTTCTGGGGGGTGGAACGCCTGTTCTGGCAGCAGCCCGGGGTCTACTCCACCGCCGCCGGCTATCAGGGCGGGGTGACCCAGAATCCCACCTACAAGGAGGTGTGCAGCGGATTGACCGGCCATGCCGAGACGGTGCAGGTGGTGTTTGATCCTAAGGTGATCAGCTACGGCGATCTGCTCAAGCTGTTCTGGGAGCAGCACGATCCGGCCCAGGGCATGCGCCAGGGCGGCGACATCGGTACCCAGTACCGCTCCGTCATCTTCTTCGGGGACGACACCCAGGAGGCGATTGCCCAGCAGAGTCTGGCCGCCTACCAGCAGGCGATGACGGCGAGCGGTGACGGGCGCACCATCACCACCCGCATTCTGCCGCTGGCTCCCTTCTATTACGCCGAGGATTACCATCAGCAATATCTGGAGAAGAATCCGGACGGGTATTGCGGCCTGGGTGGCATCGGCGTCTGCCTGCCACCGAGCCTCAACCGCTAGGTGAAGATGACGGGTATCTGTTACTTGTCATTGATGGTGAAAAGAAAAAGGCCGCGTTTGCGGCCTTTTTATCGGGCTTTGTCAGGAGAGTGAAAAAAATCATAAAAAATGTGTCATGAGCGGGAACTAAATTGAACCCGCTTTGCCTAACCTAGTAGCCACCATGGATGGCGGCTAAGACCAGACACATTTCTTGCCTCGAAAATTCATAAAAGTCATTGAAAAGCTTGATGAGTTGAAATGATAGCAAGCAGGGCTGCCCGTTGAAGGCGGCCCTTTTCATGTTTGCGGTGCGGAAAATTTGCGAGGGAGTGGCGAACTTGGCGTTCGCCATTGTGATCAGCTGATGGCGCCGTCAAACAGGTTCTTGATAAGATCGATGAACTCTTCGAGGAAGGCTTTCTGCTCCGGGGTCGGGGCGCGCAGCCAGACGGCGGAGAGCACCTCTTCCAGATCGGCCACCACCGCATCGGCTTCCTGCATGATCACGAAGCGCAACTTGGGATCGAGCTGCGGGTTCTGCTCGCAGATGGCCATCAGGTTGCTGGCCACCCGGCCGCTCACCAGATCTTCGATGGTCTGTTCACCACTGCTCTGTTGCTGGGTTTCAAACAGTCCCAGACTCTCCACCAGATACTCAATCAGGGCGATATAGCCTTCGCTTTCTACAACCATGGCGGCCTCAATCCTCAACAATACGAAAAAACTGTGCGTATTTTAGTGGCTGGACCTAGCTTGGCAAGCGGCAGTGCAGGCGATAACGGATAAAACCGACCCCGCCGCGCTCCACGCTCTCCAATCCGGTCAGCTCAAAGCCATACCGTAAAAATAGCCCATAGCTGAAGGCGCTGGCTTCCGTTGTCAGCTGTGTGAGTCCGAGCCGTTTTGCCTCGGCGAGGGCCGCAGCCAGCAGCAGGCCGCCATAGCCCTGGCGCGGGTGATCGGCGCTCACATAGAGCAGGCTGAGGTGGCCATCCTGGCTCAGGGTGACGAAACCGAGTGGCTCGCCACCTTGCTCCAGCACCCAGCCGTGGTGCTCGCGCAGCTGGCCGGCAAAGCCGGGATGATGAGCGCCGAGGGCCCACTGCTCCACCTGCTCCGGGCTGTAGTGCTGCGGGCCAATCCTTCGCACCGACTGCTCGAACAGGGCGCAAAGGGCGGGGATGTGTTGCTCGTTCAGCTGAACGAGCCTGGGCTCTGCCGCCATGACGGGGCTCATCGCTGCGGCGCCTGCGGGCGCTTGGCCTTGGGCAGACCGGCCACCACCCGCTCGTAGGAGTGATGCACCCAGCCCTGCCAGAGATCGTCGGCCAGGCCGTCGCTGAAGGTGACCGTGTTCCAGTGCTGTTTGTTCATGTGCCAGCCCGGTTTGACCTCGGGGTGGAGTTCGCGCAGCAGCAGGGCCAGCTCGGGTTCGCACTTGAGGTTCAGCCGCAGCGGCTCGGCCTGCCAGTCCAGCAGGGCAAACATCTTGCCGGCGATGCGATAGACCAGGATCTCTGGGCCGAAGGGGGTATCCTCCTGAGCGCCCGGCAGGGTCAGCAGAAAGGATCTCAAACGGGTCAACTCCATGGTCATGCTCCTCGCCGCTTGCGGTGCAAACGTATTAGTCGGGTGAAAAAATCTGCTAAGATGCGCGCCTACTATACCCCAATGCCGTCGATGAGGGAGTCGCAAGATGCTGTATCACAAGACCTTCGAGCTGGGTCCCGAGCGGGATTGGGTAGTCTTCGTGCACGGGGCGGGCGGCAGCTCCTCCATCTGGTTCAAACAGCTGCGCGCCTATCGCGAACACTTCAACGTGCTGCTGCTGGATCTGCGCGGTCACGGCCAGTCCCACAAGCTGCAGCAGGTGATCAAGGGCCACTACAGCTTTCGGGCGGTGACCGAGGATATCCTGCAATTGCTCGATCACCTCAATATTCGCCGCGCCCACTTCGTCGGCATCTCCCTTGGCACCATCCTCATTCGCCATCTGGCGGAGCTCTGCCCCGAGCGGGTCAAGAGCATGGTGCTGGGCGGCGCCATTTTGCGGCTCGACATCCGCTCGCGGGTGCTGGTGCAGCTGGGGCGCCTCGGCCAGCACATCCTGCCTTACATGTGGCTCTACCGGCTGTTTGCCTTCATCATTATGCCGCGCCAGCACCATCAGGAGTCGCGCAACCTGTTCGTGCGCGAGGCGCGCAAATTGTGCCAAAAAGAGTTCAAGCGCTGGTTTCGCCTCGCCACCGAGGTGAACCCCCTGATGCGCTACTTCAAGGAGCGGGCCCTGCCCATTCCGACCCTCTATGTGATGGGGGAGGAGGATCACATGTTCCTGGCGCCGGTGCGCGAGCAGGTGGCGCGCGATCCCTACAGCCGGCTCGAGATCATCGACGGCTGCGGCCACGTCTGCAACGTGGAGCGGCCCGAGCACTTCAACCGCCAGTCGCTGGCCTTTCTCACCGCCCAGCCCGGCTAAGCTGGCGCCAGCCGCGATTTGATGCGGCCCTGGTGGCTTGAGCCTGCGAGGTCATGTCAGGTGTTGGCCGGCAATCGCCGGGTGCTAGTCCACTACTACCCGGCGGGCTGAGCCCTTGGTTACCCTGTGACTCCCATCACCAAGGAGTCCCTATGACCAAACTCATCCACACCATGATCCGGGTTCGTGACCTGGATAGATCCGTGCGTTTCTACCGCGAGGCCCTCGAGCTGGAAGTGCGGGATCACTTTCCCTTCGATGGTTTTTCCCTCACCTACCTTGCCAATGATCAGAGTGGCTTCGAGCTCGAATTGACGCACAATCAGGGCCAGGCCGAGCCCTACAGCCACGGCAACGGCAACGGCTATGGCCATCTGGCGGTGACGGTGGAAAACATCGAGGCGGCGCATCAGCGTCTGACGGCCCTGGGTCTGGCCCCTGCGCCGGTCAAGGCGATGCACCATGAGGGCACCCTGCTGGCCCGGCTGTTCTTTTTGACCGACCCCGACGGTTACCAGATCGAGTTCATCGAGCGGGCCGGCCGCTTCGCCTGAGCTTGAAGAGGTGAATATGAAGGGCCGCAGCCGGGTGCTGCGGCCCTTTTTTCATGAGGAAGGAAAAGGCTCCTCAGGCGGCGACGTCCGGCTCCTGTCTTGCTTCCAGATGAACCAGGCAGGAGCAGCGCAGCAGGGAGGCAAAGTTGCTCATCTCCATGCCGTTGCCGAGCGCCTCCTGATAGAGCTCGGAGAGAAACAGCCCCATGGAGCGCCCCTGGGCCTGGCAGAGCTGCTCCAGAATGGTCCAGAACTTGTTTTCCAGCCGGATGCTGGTGCTGTGGCCGCAGATCCGCACCGAGCGGGTGGTGCAGGCGTAGTGACTGGGATCCTGGCCGGAGAAGACGGTGCACATGGGCTGGTCCTGAGCGGTAAAGGGGAGGGCCATGGTAGGCAACTCTGCCGCCCGGGTCAAAAAAGCCCCCCGTTGATACGGGATGACCGCCATCCTCCGTCAGCCAAAATAGTGGGCGATGTCGAGGTAGCGCTGGCGGATGTGCTCGATCAGCAGCCGGATCTTGCGCGGCGGCTGGCGGGTAAAGGGGTAGACCGCGTAGATGCCGAGCTTCTTGCCCACCTGATCGGGGAAGAGATCCACCAGCTCGCCATTCATCAGATCGTGATAGACCAGGCAACGCGGCACATAGACGATGCCGCGCCCCCCCAGCGCCGCCTTGCGCAGGGCGCCGGCGTTGTCGGTGCAAAAGCTGCCCGACACCGACAGCAGATAGTTGCCCTCTTCCCCCTTGAAGGCCCACTCCGAGGCCCCCGTGCTCTGGTAGGCGTAGCGCAGGCAGTTGTGGGCGAGCAAGTCTGACGGCTCGCGCGGTGCCCCGAAGCGGCGCACATAGGCGGGGGCGGCGCAGATCACCCACTGGGAGTCGAGGATGTGGCGGGCAATCAGGCTCGAGTCATCCAGATAGCCGGTGCGAATGACCAGGTCGAACCCCTCTTCCACCAAATTGACGAAGCGGTTGTCCAGCGACATCTCCACCGTGAGCCCCGGGTGCTGCTGGCAAAAATCGGCCACCGCATCGGCCAGCAGCAGCTCGCCGGAGATGGTGGGCACCGACATCCTCACATGGCCGCTCACCTTTTCACCGAATCCCGCCACCGCATCGAAGGCGTCCAGTGCGGCGGCCTTCACATTTTTGGCACCCTGATAGAGCGCCTTGCCCGCCTCGCTCAGGGTGAGCCGGCGGGTGGTGCGATAGAGCAGCTGCACCCCGAGTTCTTCCTCCAGGCGCCCAATCCGTTTACTAACTACCGAATTTGTCAGGGAATTTTGTTCAGCTACCTTGCTGAAGGAGCCGGCCTCCACCACCTGGGCGAAGAGGATGAGGTCGTCAGTACTGGCCATATTGATCAACTTTTGGAACGAATGTTGTTCATTATTTCCATATATCGCGAAAAAGGAACAGGGTAAGGTCACGTCCGCTTAACAAAACAACAACAAGGTGCGCCTCTGCACCGCTCGGACAAGGACGCAATGATGACAGACACCCTGCTGGCCCTGGTGGCCTTCTCGCCGATCCTGGTGGCCGCCGTGCTGCTGGTCGGCCTCAACTGGCCCGCCAAGCGCGCCATGCCCGTCGCCTTTTTGTTGACTGTGTTCATTGCCCTGTGGGGCTGGCAGATGAGCCCGACCCGGGTCTTTGCCTCCACCCTGCAGGGGCTGGTGATCACGGTGACCGTGCTCTGGATCGTGTTCGGTGCCATCCTGATGCTCAACACCCTCAAGCACACCGGCGCCATCAGCGCCATTCGCGGTGGCTTTACCAACATCTCGCCGGACCGGCGCATCCAGGCCATCATCATTGCCTGGTGCTTCGGCGCCTTTATCGAAGGGGCCTCCGGTTTTGGCACTCCAGCCGCCATCGCCGCGCCGCTGCTGGTGGCCATCGGCTTTCCGGCGTTGGCCGCGGTGCTGCTTGGCATGATGATCCAGTCCACCCCGGTGTCGTTCGGTGCGGTGGGCACCCCCATTCTGGTGGGGATCAACAAGGGGCTCGACAGTCAGGCCATCGGCCAGACCCTGAGCGCCGGCGGCAGCAGCTGGGAGGTCTACCTGCAGCAGGTGACCACCAACGTGGCCCTGATTCACGCCGTGGTCGGCACCCTGATGCCGGTGCTGATGGTGATGATGCTGACCCGCTTCTTCGGCCGCCATCGCAGCTGGACCGAGGGGCTCGCCATCCTGCCATTCGCTCTTTTTGCCGGGCTAGCCTTCACCGTGCCCTATGCCCTGACCGGCATGCTGCTTGGCCCCGAGTTCCCGTCCCTCATCGGCGGCCTGGTGGGGCTGGCCCTGGTGGTGACGGCGGCGCGGGCCGGTTTTCTGGTGCCAACAACCAGCTGGGATTTCGCCCCCGAGCAGGAGTGGCCCGCCGAGTGGCTGGGCTCCCTCAAGCTCGATCTCAAAGAGGCTGCCGCCCGCCCCATGTCGCTGCTGCTGGCCTGGCTCCCCTATGTGGCGCTGGCCCTCTTGCTGGTGGCCAGCCGGGTGAGCCCGGCAGTCAAGGCCAGCCTCTTGTCGGTGAGCCTCGCCTTCACGGATCTGCTGGGGGAGAAGGGGGTCAGCGCCTCCATTGAGCCGCTCTACCTGCCGGGGGGCCTGCTGGTGCTCTGCGCCCTGCTCGCCACCTTGTTGCAATCGCGCTCCCTCGCCCCCTTCGGGCGGGCGCTGGGGGAGTCCAGCCGCACCCTGATCGGCGCCGGCTTCGTGCTGATCTTCACCGTGCCCATGGTGCGCATCTTCATCAACTCCGGCGTCAACGGGGCGGATCTCGCCAGCATGCCGGTGACCACTGCGAATTTTGCCGCCGGGCTGGTGGGGGAGTTCTTCCCGGCCCTGAGCGCCACTATCGGCGCGCTGGGGGCCTTTATCGCCGGCTCCAACACGGTGTCGAACATGATGTTCAGTCAGTTCCAGTTTGAAGTGGCGCAGACCCTGGGAGTCTCCACCGCTGCCATGCTGGCGCTGCAGGCCGTGGGCGCCGCCGCCGGCAACATGATTGCCATTCACAACGTGGTGGCGGCGTCGGCCACCGTGGGGCTGCTTGGCCGTGAGGGGGCGACGCTGCGCAAGACCGCGCTGCCGACCCTCTACTACCTGCTGGCCACCGGCCTGATCGGGCTGGCGCTCATGTACAGCTTCCACATCTCGGACGTCCTGCTGCAGTTGAAGTAAAGGAGAGCAAGTGATGAAGGTAATGCGGGTCTATCCGGCCAAGCCGGCCGATGTCTATCTCTATGCCACCTGTCTGGTGGACCTGTTCGACCCGGTGGCGGGGCTCGATGCCATCGCCCTGCTCGAGCGGGAAGGGATAAGGGTGCACTTTGTCGAGAAACAGACCTGCTGCGGGCAGCCGGCCTACACCTCGGGCCATGAAGAGGAGGCGCGCCAGGTGGCACAAAGCCAGATGGCGCTTTTCCCCGAGCCCTGGCCAGTGGTGGTGCTGTCGGGCTCCTGCGGCGGCATGATGCACCATCACTATGCGCGCCTCTTTCCGGAGAGCTCCGAGGTGGCGGCGTTTTGCGAGCGGGTGTTCGAGCTCACCGAGTTTCTGGCCCAGGTCTGCCGGGTGCGCTGGCACGGGGTGGGGAGGGCAAGCATCGTCATGCACACCTCCTGCTCGGCCCGGCGCGAGATGCAGGTGCACAGCCGGGCCCGCGCCCTGCTTGGCCAGCTCGATGGGGTCACCTTGCATGAGCAGGCCTACGAGAGCGAGTGCTGCGGCTTTGGTGGCACCTTCTCGGTGCGCCATCCCCACATCAGCCAGGCCATGGTGGAGGACAAGACCCGCCACCTGCTGGCCACCGGCGCCGACACCCTGGTGAGCGCCGACTGGGGGTGCCTCTTGAACATCAAGGGATCCCTGGCCTATCAGGGCAAGACACTGCCCGCCATGCACCTGGCCAGCTTCCTGCTCGCCCACAGCAAGCCGGTGGCTCAGTGCTTACAAGAGCCAAAACAGGAGGCCCATCATGAGTGAGCACGCCAAGTATTCGCCGCGCCGCTTCCATCCCCAGGCCGAGGCAGCCCTGGCCGACCCCGTGCTGCGCCAGAATTTTCGCGGCGCCATGGATTACCTGCGCACCAAGCGGCGGGACGCCTTCGCCGACCCCACCGAAGAAGCGGCGGTGCGCGATGCGGCGGAGCAGATCCGCCAGCGCTGCCTCTCGCGTCTGCCCGATCTTTTGGTGCAGCTCGAAACCAACTGCGAGCGCAACGGCATCCGGGTGCACTGGGCCCAGACGCCGGCTGAGGCCAACGCCATCATCCTCGGCATCGCCCAAAAACATGGGGTGAGCAGCATCATCAAGGGCAAGTCCATGGTGAGTGAGGAGGTGGGGTTCAACCACGAGATGGCGCGTCATGGCATCCGCTGCCTTGAGAGCGACATGGGGGAGTTTATCGTCCAGCTCGACGGCGATACCCCGTCCCACATCATCATGCCCGCCATCCACAAGAACAAGCAGGAGGTGAGCGACACCTTCGCCGGCAATCTGGCGGATTTCACCCCCACCACCGACGTGGACGAGCTGATCCAGACCGGACGGCGGGCCCTGCGCGAAGAGTTTCGCCGCGCCGGCATGGGGCTGTCGGGCGTCAACTTTGCGGTGGCGGAGACCGGCAGCCTGTGCCTCGTCGAGAACGAGGGCAACGGGCGCATGTGCACTACTGTGCCGAAAGTCCACGTGGCCATCACCGGCATCGAGAAGGTGGTGGAGTTCTTATCCGACGTGCCGCCGCTTTACAGCGCCCTGACCCGCTCGGCCACCGGTCAGGCCATCACCACCTACTTCAACGTCATCAGCGGTCCGCGCCGGGCAGGGGAGCTGGACGGCCCGGACGAGGTGCATCTGGTGCTGCTCGACAACGGTCGCAGCCAGGCTTACCGGGATGAGGAGCTGCGCAAGACATTGCAGTGCATCCGCTGCGGCGCCTGTATGAACCACTGTCCGGTCTACACCCGCATCGGCGGCCACGCCTACGGCACCATCTACCCGGGCCCCATCGGCAAGATAGTCTCCCCCCACCTGCTGGGGCTGGAAAGCACGAGCGATCTGGTGACCGCCTCGAGCCTGTGCGGCGCCTGCGGCGAGGTGTGCCCGGTGCGCATCCCCATTCCCGACCTGTTGCAGCGCCTGCGCCGGGAGGCCAAACACGACGCACAGCCCGGCCACGCGCCGCTGGCGGGGCAGGGGGCGGCCAGGAGCCGACTCGAGACCCTCGCCATGCAGGGCTTTGCCTTTGCCGCCACCCACCCGCGCCTCTATCACGCCGCAACTGGGGTGGCCGGTCGCCTGCGGGGGCTGATGCCTAAACACTTGGGCCCCTGGACCCAATGCCGCGAAGCCCCCAAACCCGCCCCCCAGAGCCTGCACGCCCTGCTGCGCCAGAAGAAAAAGGAGTCCTGAGATGTCGAGCAAAGAGGCCATATTAAGCCGCCTGCGCGGCGCAGCCACCCCCATTACCCACGCCCCCCATGGCTGGCAGCCCTGGCGCGGAGAGGATGAACAAGCGCGTCGCGAGCGCTTCCTTGCCGGGATCAGCGCCAGCCACGCCGAGGTCCTCACCGTCAAGGAGGCAAACCTTGCCCGGGATCTGGCCGCCTGGCTGGATGAAGAGGGTGTGACGAGTCTGGCCTGTGGCCAGGGCGGCCGCTGGCAGGCGGCGGTCGCGGCCGCCTGCGCCGGGCGATCTGTGTTGACTCCGGCGGGGGAGTTTGCCGGCTGGAAGGACGCGCTGTTCGACGTTTGTCAGGCTGGCATCACCCACTGCGCGGGCGCCATCGCCGATACCGGCACCCTGGTGCTGCTGCCGGATGGCGGCGAGCCGCGCACCCTCTCCCTGGTGCCCCCCTGTCATGTCGCCCTGCTGGCGGCCTCCACCATCGCCGACAACCTGGCGGGGCTGGTGGCGGGCGGGCGCTGGCAGCAGGCCATGCCCACCAATCTGTTGCTGGTCTCCGGCCCCTCCAAGACCGCCGACATCCAGCAGACCCTGGCCTACGGTGCCCACGGCCCGAGCCGCCTCTTGGTAGTGCTGGTGGAGGATTGCTGATGCCCTGGAACCAATTTGATGCCGCCGTGCTCTCGCGCATCCCGCCGGAGCGGCTGGTGAGCGATCCGGATCTTCGGCTGGCCCACGGCACGGACGCCAGCTTCTATCGCCTGGTGCCCGAGCTCATCGTGCGCCTCGACTCCCTCGATGAAGTGCGCTTTGTGCTCGGGGTGTGCCGCGAATTGCACCTGCCGTGCACCTTTCGCGCCGCCGGCACCAGCCTCTCGGGCCAGGCCCTGAGTGATTCCGTGCTCATCACCCTGACCGACAGCTGGCGCGGCCACCGCATTCTGGACGAGGGGGCACGCATCGCCCTGCAACCCGGGGTGATCGGCGCCGATGCCAACCGCTATCTGGCGCCTCTGGGGCGCAAGATTGGGCCGGATCCCGCCTCCATCAATGCCTGCAAGCTCGGCGGCATCGCCGCCAACAACGCGAGCGGCATGTGCTGCGGCACCGCCCACAACAGCTATCACACCCTGCATGCCATGACCTTGCTGCTGGCCGATGGTACCGTGCTGGACAGTGGCGATCCGCACAGCCGCGCCGCCTTTGCGGCCAGGCGCCCGGAGCTGCTCACGGGGCTCGCCGCCCTGCGCGCCGAGGTGTTGGCGAACGCCGAGCTTGCCGCGAAAATTCGCCACAAATACCGGCTCAAGAACACCACCGGCTACGCCATCAATGCCCTGCTCGACCATGAGGACCCCATCGATATCCTTACCCACCTGATGATCGGCTCGGAGGGGACCCTCGGCTTTATCGCCGAGGTGGTGCTCGATACCGTGCCCGAATACCCCCACAAGGCCTCGGCCCTGCTGGTGTTCCGGGACGCCGAGCAGGCGTGTCTGGCCACCTCGCGCCTGAAAAGTGCGCCGGTGGCGGCGGTGGAGCTGATGGATGGACGATCCCTTCGCTCGGTCGCGGGCAAGCCCGGCCTGCCGGACTTTATCAAGGCGCTGGATCTGGCTGCCTGCGCCTTGCTGATCGAAGTGCATGGGGAATCGAAAGAGGAGCTGGTGGATCGCTGCGAGCAGGTGATGGCCATGGCGGCCGAGTTCGCTCAGGTCGCTTCTGTGCCCTTTACCGGCGACAGCGCCGGGCTCTGGGCTATTCGCAAGGGGCTCTTCCCGGCGGTGGGGGCGGTGCGCACCACCGGCACCACCGTCATCATCGAGGATGTCGCCTTTCCCATCGAGCGCCTGGCCGAAGGGGTGGCGGGGCTGCAAGCCCTGTTCGATCGCTTCGCATACGGTGAAGCCATCATCTTCGGCCATGCGCTGGAGGGAAACCTGCACTTCGTCTTTACCCAGGGCTTTGACGATCCGGCCCAGGTGGCCCGCTATGGCGCCTTTATGGATGCGGTGGCGGAGCTGGTCGCCGTGCGCTTTGGCGGGTCGCTGAAGGCCGAGCACGGCACCGGCCGCAACATGGCCCCCTATGTGGAGCTGGAATGGGGGCCGGAGGGGATGGCGCTGATGCGGCGCATCAAGGCGCTGCTCGACCCCGACGGCCTGCTCAATCCCGGCGTCATCATCAATGACGACCCCAAGGCCCACCTGGCCCACCTCAAGCCCATGCCGGCGAGCGATGCCATCGTCGATCCGTGCATCGAGTGCGGCTTTTGCGAGGCGGTCTGCCCCTCGCGCACTCTGTCGCTCTCGCCGCGCCAGCGCATTGTGCTCTATCGCGAGCTGGCCCGCCGCAATCGTGCCGATGAGCCCTCCAACCAGCTGGCCCGGCTGTTTGACTATCAGGGGATCGACACCTGCGCCGCCACCGGGCTCTGCGCCGATCGCTGCCCGGTCGGCATCAACACCGGAGCGCTCATCAAGAAGCTGCGCACTGACAAATACCGGCGCTTCGTGCCCATCGCCCGCTGGAGCGCCGATCACTTCGCCGGCGTCACCCGCACGGCGCGCGGTGCCCTCGGCCTCAAAGCCATTGCCGGCAAGGTGTTGGGAGACAAGGCGCTGGCAGGATTGGTGGGGGGCGTGCGCAAGCTCAGCGGCCAGCGCACACCGGCCTGGCTGCCGACCCTGCCGGGGCCGAGCCGCTATCGGTGGTCGCAAGGGGAGGGAAGTTATAACGGATCCAGCGAGCGCGCTGTGGTTTATCTGCCTTCCTGTGCCAGCCGGGTATTCGGCCAGCAGGAGGATGCCCCGTCACTGCCGGACGTGGTGTTATCCCTGCTCAAGAAGGCGGGCTGCCGGGTCATCGTGCCGCATGGCATCGAGGGGCTCTGCTGCGGCATGCCCTATGACAGCAAGGGGATGGTCGAGGTGGCGGAAGCCAAGCGCAGTGAGCTGGCCGAGGCGCTGTGGCAGGCAAGCGAGCAGGGGCGCTGGCCCGTGCTGCTCGACACCAGCCCCTGCGTGCAGCGACTGCTTTCGGGGGCGCTCGGCAAAGGCCTGCGGGTGTTCGAGCCCTCCGCTTTTGTGCTGGAACACCTGCTGCCCCACCTTGAGCTGACCCCCATCGATGAGACCGTGATGCTCCATATCACCTGCAGCAGCCGGCGCATGGGGCTCGGGGAAACCATGCTGGCGCTGGCCCGCGCCTGTGCCCGCGAGGTGATCGTCCCTGAGCATATCCAGTGCTGCGGCTTTGCCGGCGACAAGGGGCTGATGACCTCGGAGCTCAACGCCGCCGCGCTCGCCAGCCTGCCAGCCCAGGTACCCACCGATTGCCGTCAGGGATTCAGCAACAGCCGCACCTGCGAAATGGGGCTGAGCCAGCACGCCGGCATTCCCTATCACAGCATCCTCTATCTGGTGGATCAGGCGGCGAAATAAATGCCCCCCCGGCAGAATAAATTCTGTCGGGGGGGCATTTGTTGAATCAGTGGGTGGATATTTGCGTACATATTTATTAGTTTTACTATCGTGGCTTAGGCAAACAATCTGAATAATGTGCAATCACTGAAAATATTTCCTTCTGAATGTTCGGGCGGCCAGTAAGTATTCCCATCTCCTGAAAGGCGATAACATTTAAGCCATTACTTATGCGAAATAATTGTTCGATGAGCTCTGGTGGCGCTCTGTGTTTCGTCCAAAACACAGCATGGATTCCTGAATGAACAAATGAATTTAATGGTAGCCAAGAACTGTTTTTGAACTCATGGAATGAAATTAACAGGTTTTTAATTTGAGGGATTTTATCCAGTTCACCAAGCATCGCATTGACAGTGGGAATGTTTTTGCTTGCTTGTTGAGACTCTGTATTTAAAACTGCATCTAGCTTTTCGACTTGTAGATCAGTGGCACAATACAGAACCCAAACACTCCTTACTAGGGCTTCGTATTGAGATCGTAGTGTTGTGCCAATTCCCAGAATCAAGCTTTGTGAGCATAATAATCTAACAGCATCGGAAAACTGCATCGAGCTAATGGCTAATGTTAAGGAAAGCTTGGTTCTTACATCATCATTATATATAGGGTGGTCTACAACGTCGCTTAGTCTCGCAAATAATTGCTCGGTCTTGATGAAGTTCATTGAAGTATTCTCATTCAAAGCAGCCTTTAATAATTATGTTTTCATTTATAGGGTAGTAATAGGGTGATTATTCAAACTTGCTACTTACACTACATTTTTTGTCAAAGCGCTTAGCTCGTCTTTATATGCCGTAATAGGCATATATAAACGATGAAAAGCTTTACCTATCGCACCAGAGAATAAAACTAGCTCAGGATTGTTTGAACCACCATTAAGTATATGACTAATGGCTATTCCTGGATAAGGGTCTACATAAAATATCTTCTTAATACCTAGTTGATATGCCTTTTTTGAACAAAGTTCACAAGGGCTGGCTGTGGTAAATAAATAGCCACCTTCAATACCTTGCCCACCATACTTTGATATCTGTAGAAAAGCATTCTCTTCAGCATGTAATGATCTGGTATGAACTTGGTTTTTAATATTTGTCATATCATTGTATTCTGACTTAAAACAGTATGATATGTGCATTTTCTCATTTAATTTATTGAATTTTACAGAGGATTCCTTCATGTGGATTATGAATTTTTCATCTTTTTTCTCAAACTCACTATAGGCATCAATATCATCTCCATCTATAAGATTGAACCTATCCCTTAGATTACAAGGGACTTGGCCGTAGGGGGCATCATTCCACCCTATAGCCCTAATAGAATAATTTTTATCGGTTATTGCGGCTCCGACTTGACGAGAAATACAGCCAGAATTTAGTTTCGCAGTGTAAGCTAGTTGCATGCATCGCTCTATGGATGTCGGTGTTATAATACCTGGGCGTTGCATTAGGGCAACAAACATGATTATTTGATTAGCCAGTTTTTTGAACTCAGTCACCTTGTTTTTTTCATCGGGGTTATGAATATATATGTCTGATCTTTGTAGGCAGGACTGTATGTCTTGAATAGAGTAAGCGATTTTATCATCAATATCTTTTGCCTGATGCTCTTGTGCATCTATAGAATTGATGTCTGGTTCATTAAATCCAATTTTTCTTAGTCGTTCTTTTCGCTGAGAATCAGGACAGGAAATAGCAACAAGGTAAAATGATGAATATCTCTCCTGAAAGAATAGTGCTTCAAATGGATTTCTAATCGCATCGATAACAATTAGGGTACTTTGACTTAAGAATTGATTGGATTTTCTAATTAGCTTTATATCATCATTGATCTTCACTGCAATAGTGAAACTTTTACCCGGTCTTTCTTCACTATTAAAAACCTCACCAGATGTTCTTAGGTTTCGACCTACAAATTGGTACAATTTGATAAAATTACTCTCTCCTAGCGACTTCTTTATTTCTTGGCATTTCAGTGGCAAGAAATTAGTGTAGAATGATATTAGGTTTAGATGATCGTCACGAGTTGCTGATTGTGATGATGTATTTCTTATAATGTCATCATACTTATTTTTTATATCTGAAAGATTTTTTTTGTAGCCTATTGTAATTGTCTTCATCTATCCCATGGTCTATTTTTATTTTTTCAATGTCTTTAGGTATTTCACTCTGGGCTATTAACAAGGTAATTAATGATCTGACTTGTAATAAAGTAAATTTTTCCCATTTATTGGAAAAGTGTTTGAGAATTATTCGTTGTTTTCTTTCTTCATTATTAGATGGTGTGTTGCCTGAATATAATGAGTGTTTAATTTTACCTTTTTCCGATGTTAATATTGAGGCTACGGTAGAACAACCACTACCAGTCCTACCAGTTAAGCCTAAAACGATAAAATAATCTCCTTCACTATATAACTCATTTATTGCTGACTCTAAATATGATGGCATCTGACTTTCCTTATATAGATGGTCAATTAAAATAAATGGGGTTTATTATCTTCAAGATAATGGCACATTAATTATCGGAAGTGACTTTAGGGTCTAATAATTATATATGGTTAAGTTTGACATGGTTGTAATTTAGTTATGGGCAATCTGAAAATTTTCGGTTGTGTTGAAAATATTATTTTATCTTCTCTGTCGAATACCTCATTTCTAGAGGTATGGGGTTGCTACCGCACGGATTTCAGCTTCCGTTGTGCTGCTTTCAAGCAGAATTAAAAAGAAATGAACTATAACCACTCCCTGGCTACCTTTGGGACTCTGAGGGTCGGATGAGTAGCCTATCAAACGCTGACCGCTCCTGTTGAGTAAAAACACAGCGGATCCGTGGGATTTGAATGAAATCTTGATGGCGGTCAGATTTTGACGTGGAAAGGTCGAGAGAAACGGGGGGAGGGGAGATGGCCTCTCTTCTTGTTGCTGCTCCGCCCGGCCAACCAAGTCATGTGTTATCTCTTGCTCATCAATGCCTTGTAACAGCTGGTTACAGATCTTGCGTCGACCGGCGAACCCTTCCTCCAGTAAATTCAGCGGCGATTGAATGCACCTCACATAACAAAGCAATTGCAAGGAACAAGAGTCATGAGAATGCACCACAAGGCCATGCTGGCCATCGCCTGCACCGCCGCCCTGTCCGCCTGTGACAGCGAGAAGGCGGCCAACAGCATCGCCAAGCGCGCGCCGCTGCCGTTGCCCGATGCCGGCGTCTATGAGGCGAACCTGCTCAGCCGCGATGGCGATCAGGGGCCGCTGAAGATGATCAAGGGGCTGGAAGGATTGGCGCTGGTCTATCCCAAGGGGGATGGTGAGCAGCGCTGGGGCGTCTGGGTCGAGAACGACGGCAAGTCGATTACCTCTTCGCAATGGATGGGGCAGGCCGCCCAGAAAGAGAACAAGGAGGGCATCTATCCGGTGCTGCTGGAGCGTACCTCGGTGCGGGGCAAGCGGCTCGATGCCCAGAGCAACGACCACAACCTCATCAGTTTTCAAGACAAAGCGGTAACCGATCTGGCTGGCAAGGAGGTCAAGCGCTGGACCTTTGACTTCAGCCGTACCGGCACCCAGTTCCGGGATCCGGATCAGAGCACCGCCCTCTATCGCGACTGGAGCGGCCACCTTGCCGTGAGCAAGCTCGCCACCCGGACGATCACCAACGACAGCTGGCGGGTGGCAGAGGACGCCGGCTTTGGCGATGCCATGGTGGGGCTGATCCGCAGCACCAACAATGGCGGCTCCCTGACCCTGGAGATCGAATTTCCCAAGGCGGGCTGTACCCTGACCGGCAAGGGCAGTGCAGAGTCTGGCAAGGGGCTCAGCAAGCTTAACCTGAGCGGGTTTGGCAAGTGCAGCTTCAAGGCATCAAGCGATCTCAGCCCGCTTGAGAACAAGTGGATGCTGGGCCTGGCCAAGGCCAAAGAGGGGGCAACGGCCTACGTCGCCGCATTCGAGATGCCGGATACCCGCAAGACGACCCTGGTGGTGGGTTTCCCCGAACAGCACGGTCTGATGATGGTGGGCGACAAGCAGCCCTGATCCCGTCTTGATATCCCGTCACAGCACTGCGTTGTTACCCCGGCCTGGCCGGGGTTTTTGATAGCGTAATATTTCTTCCCATTGCTTACCTTGCACTGGCGCTGTGTTACTCAACATGAGCTGGCGGTGTCTTAACCCACTACGTCATTGATCATTCGGTTGCCGATGTACCGTTGTTGTCTCACTGTCAGGTGCAACTTACCTAGCTTCCAAGGGCCGATGTCCAGGCTTCTGAGTGATAACGCGAGCCAAAAATGTATCAATATATTTCTGGGCTAAAGACAGGAGACTGTTTGGCACTTCTTGTTGGCGACCAGCCTCAGCCGTGCGGTTCCACCACCGTCATGGTAAAGCGCAGCACGCTGTCACCTGCGTTGCGATAAGCGTGGGGCAGGTCGGTGCGAGCCACCGCAGAGCAGCCCTGAGTGACGGCAAGCTCGCTCTCTCCCAGCTGCAGTTGCAGGGTGCCCTGCTCGACGTGAAACAGTTCCACCGTGCCGGGCGGGTGGCCGTCAGAGTCAAACTGCTCGCCGGGGTACAGTTGCCAGTGCCACAGCTCGATCATGTCCGGTCCCCGGGTACCGGCCAGCAGGCGGGCCGAGCCGCCGAGCGGGCCCTGCCACAGGGTCGGGATGGCATGCGGCTCGATCAGGTGCACAGTCGGGGTGCTGGCCACGTCGACGATATCGGCAACCGATACCCCGAGCGCGGCGGCCAGCTTGCACAGGATGGCGATGCTGGGATTGGCCGCCCCCTTTTCGATTTCGACCAGCATCCCCTTGCTCACCCCGGCCCGGCGCGACAGCTCATCGAGCGACAATCGGCCCTGTTGTCTGTACTCCTTGAGCCGGCGGGAGACGGCGGCGGTGACATGCCCCACGTCGGCGCCGGCATCGGTCGTTATATTGACTCTCTTGGTCATCGGTCATTATCATGAAATAAAATAGTCGATATAAGGATATTCCATGAGATCGGTACAACCGTCAATCGATCCCGCGCTGGCGACGCTGGCCCCGGGATTTCGGGCTATCAGCATTACCCTGCAGACCGACGAGATCGTCAATCCGGCCATCGCCGTCGATGAGCTGGCGCAGGCCTGCAAGCTGGTTCTGCACGACCCCGTGTCCTGGACCGAGGCGCATCTGGCCGCCTGGGCTGCGGTATTCAAGGGGTTTGGCGCCAAGCCCCAGCGTACTCCCTGTTCGGCGGATGCCCTGCGCAAGCGGGTGCTGCGTGATGGCGCTCTGCCCAGCATCGATCCCGTGGTGGATCTCTACAACGCCATCAGCCTCGCCTACGCCCTCCCGGTCGGCGGGGAAAACCTGGCCGCCTATGTCGGGACGCCCCGGCTGGTCATTGCCGATGGCAGCGAAGCCTTTGACACCATGAAAGAGGGGGCGCCGGCGCAGGAGTGCCCGGAGGCGGGCGAGGTGATCTGGCGCGACGATCTGGGCGTTACCTGCCGGCGCTGGAACTGGCGTCAAGGGGTGAGAACGCGCCTGGATAGCGATGCCAGACAGATGTGGTTCATTTTGGAGAGCCTGCCCGAGATGCCGCTGGCGGCGTTGCAGGAGGCCGGTGCCAGGCTGGTGGACGGGCTGCGGCGCATGATGCCTGACGCCCGCATCGAGCAGAGCCTGGTCGGCTTCGATCTTCCTTGAACCCGGCAGCAGGGGCCCCTTCATCCCAACGCTGGGAGGAAGGGGCCCCTGCTGTGGTATTGCTGCTCCCGTCATGAGGAGAGGCCCGCTTATTGCCTGATGAGAGCATAACAGGGCCCACATTGCAGGCCCGTACTCGCTGCTCAGGCCAGCTTCAGCATCGGCATCTGTTCGCGTTTGTCGCAATGCCTGAGATGGACCCGGCTGGTCAGGCGGGTCAGCAGCTCGTAGGGGATGGTGCCTATCTTTTCGGCCACCTGTTCCACTGGCAGCCCTTCCCCCCACAGCGTTACTTCGTCCCCCACCTTGTCGCTGGCTGCCGGCCCCAGATCGACTGTGATCATGTCCATGGAGACCCGACCCACGATGGGTACCCGGCGGCCATTGATCAGCATGGGGGTCCCTTCGGGCGCCATGCGCGGATAGCCATCCCCGTAGCCCGCCGCCACCACGCCGAGGGTGGTATTTCGATCCGCCACCCAGTGTCCCCCATAGCCGACCGCCTCGCCCTGCGCACAGGCGCGGGTGGCGATGAGCTGGCTCTTGAGGGTCATGACCGGGTGCAGGTCATGGTCGGCGGCGAGCTGACCGGTAAACGGGGAGGCGCCGTAGAGCATGAGGCCGGGCCGGATCCAGTCGCTGCGCGATGCCGGCCAGGCGAGGATGCCGGCGGAGTTGGCCATGGCCCGCTCGCCCGGCAGATGAGCAGAGAGGCGGTTGAACTCCTCGATCTGCAACTGAGTGGCTTGGGTATCCTGTTCATCGGACTGGCTGAAGTGGGTCATCAGATGGAACGGCTGCACCACGTTGCGACAATGGCTCAGCCGCTCGATGAAGGCGGGCAACTCCTCGGCGCGCAGCCCGAGCCGGTTCATCCCGGTATCGAGCTTGAGCCACACCTTGATGGGGGCGGGCAGACTGGCCTGCTCGAGCAGTGCCAGCTGCTCCCAGGTATGCAAGGTGGTTTGCAGTTCGTGTTTCGCCAGCAGCGGCAGCGCCTCGGCACTGAAGAAGCCTCCCAGCACCAGAATGGGCTTGGTGATGGCGTTGGCGCGCAGCACCAGCGCCTCCTCGACCCTGGCCACCGCATAGGCATCGGCCTGGGCGAGTGCGTGGGCCACCGGCAGCAGCCCGTGGCCATAGGCATTGGCCTTGAGTACCGCGATGACCTTGCTGTGGGGGGCATGGCGGCGCACCACGGCGAAATTGTGCTGGAGTGCATCGATATCGATGCTGGCCGTAACTGTGTTCATCATGGGGTCGGGTGTCTGCTCGATGATAAGTTGGCTGCTGGTTTCAATCCTGATCCGGTGATCCTGGCTGCTGCGACGAGCAAACGGGGGGTCACTGAATTATGTTGTTTTATATGCTTTAAAATGTAAAAAGATGTTATCAGTTGTTTTTTGGTTGGTAAATTATGTGGCGAGTGGGAATATGAAAATGCGCAAAATACGGGATATTCCTCTGTATAAATTTGCCTGCCAATGCTTTCTCTGGCTCCCTATGACCCAGTATTTATCACTGGTTTTGTCCCTCCAAATGGGAGGGGAATGAGGCTGTTTTGGGCTGTTTTTGATGGATGGTTGAGCGGATGCCGGGCTGATGTCGGCATGCCAGCGCCGGACCTTCGGGAGCCCGTAGCAAAGAGGCGGGGTCAAGATGGGATCTTGATGGAAAGGTGAAGGAGAGAGACCCGCCAGGCCCATGGCCGGGCGGGTCTCGGCGTTTCTATTAGACCTTGAAGAACCCGATGCCCTGGTTGAGCTGCTGGATGATGGTGGTCAGCTGGGAGGCGTCGTGATTGACGCTCTCGGCAGCGGAGACGTTCTCCAGCGACATCTGGGTGATCTCTTCCACCGACTGGGCGATGAGCTGGCTGGCGGCGGCCTGCTCGTGGAGCATGGAGCTTATCTCCTGGATCAGCTCCACCACCTTGCGGGAGCTCTGATCCACCTGGGCCATGGTTTCGCTGGATCCCTCGGTGGTCTCCCGCACCGTGCTCATGCTGTCGGAGCAGGCGTTCATTCCCTTGACCGCGCTGGTGGCCCCTTGCTGGATGGAGGTGAGCATCTCGTTGATCTCCTGGGTGGCCTGGGTGGTGCGCGCCGCCAGGGTCCGTACCTCGTCGGCCACCACGGCGAAGCCGCGGCCCATGTCGCCGGCCCGGGCCGCTTCGATGGCGGCGTTGAGCGCCAGCAGGTTGGTCTGATCCGCGACCCCCTGGATCATCACCGAGATCTGGCTGATGCGGGTGATGTCGTCAAACAGTCCCTGCACCTGCTTGGCGGAGTCGTTGACCGCCGTGGTGACTCTGAGCACCTCCTGGGAGGCGTGCTTGACCTGCTTCTCGCCGGCCTGGGCTATCTCCCCGGATTGCATCACCACGCTGTTGGCCTGATTGGCGAACGAGGAGAGCTGGGAGACGGAGGTGGTGAGCTCTTCGACCGAGGCGGCCGTGTTGGCGGTGGCGAGGGATTGCTGCTGGGAGCTGGTATTGACCTGCTCGGCCGCCGCCCCCAGCTGGGAGGCGCTGGCGGTGAGGCTTTCGGCGGCATGCTGCATGGTCGAGACGATGTCGCGCAGGCTGCGGCGGGTGCTGATCATCGCCTGCTGCATGCGGGTCAGCTCGTCGTTGCCCTCGGCCTGATCCGGGGCGGTGAGTCGGCCCTGCGCCAGTTGCTGCAGATCCTGCATGATGGCGAGCAGCGGCTGGTTGATGCTGCTGCTGAGCAACCAGCCCAGCAGCAAGGAGAGCAGCACCGAAATGGCGAGTATGGTGTAGGTGGCGGTGGTGATGTCGCTGGCAATCACGTCGCTCTCATCAAAGGCCTGTTTGCCCAGCCCCTGATTGATGTCGACCAGCTTGCTGAGCAGATCGTCCACCATCTGAAACGTGGTGGCGGCCTCGCCCTTCATCAGCTTGATGGCGCTGTCATTGTCGTTGGCGTAACTTGCCGCCATCGCCTTGTGTGCCGCTTCCTTGTAGAGCGGCCAGGCGCGGTCAAAATCCGCCAGAGCCAGTTTCTCCGGTTCGCTCAGCTGGGTTGCCCGGTACTTGTCCAGCAGGGCGGCCATCTTCTGCTCGTGCAGATCCATATCCCTGGCAATCTTGTCCATGCCGCTTTGGGTCGGCTCGATGACGTAATCGAACAGCGAGCGGTTGTGATAGATGGCCTGCATGTTGGCGTTGGCGACATCCGTGATGGGGGTCAGGATGTTGAGGTACATGTCGTTGAGCATGTCATTGATGGTGTTGGTGTTCTGCTTGCCGTAGAGCCCGACCCCGATCAGGATGAGGTTCAGCAACAGGAAGGAGACGATAAGCCGCGTCTTGATGGAGAGCTGGCGAAGTAGGTTGTTCATGGTAGCCTCATGCTTGTTTCAAGCGTCCATGCAGCGATGTCGATACTGCCGGTGTTGTTGTTATCCCGCCCTCTCAGAGCGGGGTTCCTCAATAGCGCAAAGGGACACGATTCAGGTCGCTCTGGCCTGCCATTCGGCAAACCATTTTTCAATCTGATCGACCGGCAGCGGTCGGCTGATGTAATAGCCTTGCGCCAGCTCGCAGCCGAGCAGTGCCAGCTGCTTCCAGTCCTCTTCGGTCTCCACTCCCTCGGCGACCGTCTTGAGGTTGAGCTTCTGGCTCATGACGATCGCTGAGGTCAATATAGCCAGCTTCTTGGGGCTGCTATGGGCGTCGTGCACGAATTCCTTGTCAATCTTGATCTCGGTGAAAGGACAGCGAGATAGCTGCTTCATGGAGGAGTAGCCGGTGCCATAATCATCCATTGCGATGCCGAATCCCCGCAGTCTCAATCGTGCCAAGGTGCCCAGCGACATGGCGAGGTTGGACATGAAGGTGGTCTCGGTGACTTCGATGATGATGGCGCTGCAGGGCAGTTGATGGGTCTGCACGATGGCAATCATGTTCTCGACCAGCTTGTCCGTCAGCAGCAGGCTGACCGGCATGTTGATGGAGCAGGTAGGGTGTTCGGACAGTGCGCCCAGGGTGGTAAGCGCCTCGCAGGTGGCATGCAGAAACTGGTAGAAGAAATCGAGCGCCAGCTGCCCCTCTTCCAGGTGATGAACGAAGCAGATGGGGGGAATGACCCCGTGCTCGGGATGGATCCAGCGCACCAGTGCCTCGAAGCCGTAGAGACTGGCGTCCGCCATCAGCACCTTGGGCTGCAGGAAGGGGATCAGCTGGCGGTTGTCCAGCGCCTGCTGTACATCCTCGGCGGTGAAGGTGAGCTGCATCCACTTCTTGTTTTCCCGGTGTGCCAGCGGATCGCAATGCTGCAGCATGTTGCGCAGATCGCTTTGTCGCAGCGGCTTTGACAGCACGCCGATCACCTCCAGGGTGCTGGCATCGGCGATGGCGTGGATCACGTCCAGCACGTCCCGCTCCACCCCGCTCATCACGGCCACGAACATCCGGTAGTGGGTATTCTTCTCCAGGTTGCTGATGAGCTCGACCCCGTCCATGCCGGGCATGTTGAGGTCGGTCAGCAGCAGATCGATGCGCTCGAGCTGCTGCAGCTTGTTCAGGGCATCCTGGCCATCATGGGCAAGGTGGATCTGGCCGAACCCCAGCTCCTGCAGCAGGCAGGTCACTTCGTACTGCTGGGTGCGGGAGTCATCCACCACCATGGCACTGCGGCCTTGCCATTTTTCCAATGACATAATTACACGCCTCGTAGATCCGGACGGCTGAGCGTCTGGGTAATGTGGGTGAGGGACATGACTTCATCCACTCCGCCGTGGGCTATGGCCTCTTTGGGCATACCGAACACCACGCAACTGGCTTCATCCTGGGCGATGGTGCGTGCGCCCGTGTCGTGCAGCTCCCGCATGCCGCGGGCGCCGTCATCCCCCATGCCGGTCATGATGACGCCGAGGGCGTTGCGCCCCGCACTCACCGCCACCGAGCGAAACAGCACGTCCACCGAGGGGCAGTGGCGGGAGACCGGCGGCCCTTCTTTGACTTCCGCCAGATACTGGGTGCCGCTGCGCTGGATCAGCAGGTGCTTGCCCCCCGGCGCTATGATGGCGACCCCGGGCAGCAGGCGATCGCCGGTCTCGGCCTCTTTCACCTCCAGCTGGGAGAGACCGTTGAGCCGCTCGGCAAAGGAGGCGGTGAAGCGGGCCGGCATGTGCTGGACGATGGCGATCCCCGGGCAGGTATCGGGCAAGCGGGAGAGCAGGTACTCCAGCGCCTGGGTGCCACCGGTGGAGGTGCCGAGCGCAACTATCTTCTCGGTGGTGCGAAAGGAGATCCGCTCCGCCGGCGGGGAGAGCACCTCGTCGGCATTACGCCTCGGGGTGACCGGCAGCGGGGCGGCACCTGGCAGCAGATTGCGCAGCTTGGCGCCGACGGCGCCCCGGATCTCCTGGATGAAGTCGTTGGCGGACTGCTGCAGGAAGCTCTTGATGCCGACGCTGGGCTTGGTGACGATGGATATGGCCCCCGCCGACATCGCCTCCAGGGTGATCATGGCTCCCTCTTCGGTGAGGGAGGAGCAGATGATGACCGGGGTGGGGTGCTCGGCCATGATCTTCTTGAGGAAGGTAAGGCCGTCCATGCGCGGCATCTCGATGTCGAGAATGATGACGTCGGGCCAGCACTTCTTCATCTGCTGCATGGCGAAGATGGGATCGAAGGCGGCGCCGATCACCTCGATATCCTCCGCCTTGCTCAGCATCTGGGTCAGTACCTCTCGTACCAGGGCCGAGTCGTCAACGATAAGCACGCGTATAGTCATGGCAGCTCCTTGGGCTGAAGGGGCAGGCAGCGGTAGCGGGAGGGGGCCTCCTGCACCAGCGGCAGATCCTGCTGGCGAATGATCTCGGAGTGGCCGACCAGCAGGTAGCCGTCCGGGCGCAACAGGTTGCAGAGCTGCGTCAGTACCCGGGCCTTGGTCTCCTCATTGAAGTAGATGAGCACGTTGCGCAGGAAGATGACGTCGAAGTTGCGCTCCGGATAGTCGCCGCAGGTCAGCAGGTTGAGGTTGGCAAAGGTGACCTTGCCGGCCAGCTCCGGCTTGACCCGGATCTTGCCGGCGAACTCGTCATGGCCGCGCTGAAAATAGCGCAGCCACAGATGGGGCGGCACGTGCTGGGCTCGCTCGACCGAGTAGACGGCGCGGCGGGCAAAAGGGATGACCCGGGTGTTGATGTCGGTGCCGTGGATGCTCCAGCGATCGTTGATGCCGAGCTGTTCGGCCAGCACCATGGCGGCGGAGTAGGCCTCTTCCCCGGTGGAGCAGGCGGCGGACCAGATCCGCAGCGGCTGGCGGCGAGTGGCAAGCAGCTGTTCGGCATGGTGCTTGAGCCAGCTGAAGTGCTGGGATTCGCGAAAGAAATAGGTCTCGTTGGTGGAGAGCAGGTTGATGGCGAGCTGCCGCTCGTGGGGATCGATGGACTGGTTGATCCGCTCCCAGTAGGCGTGATAGCTGGAGAGGTGCAGTGCCCGCAGCCGCTTGGCGAGCCGGGACTGCACCAGCGCCCGTTTGCAGGGGGCAAGGTCGATGCCGGCCGAATTCAGAATGAAGCGGCGAAACAGATCGAACTCGCTCTGGCTGAGAGTCGGGGTGAGTTCGGCGGTGAAGGGGGGCGCCACCATGGTCAGCCGCCCTGTTCCGGGGAGAACTGCTGCTCGGTGGCCGCCTCGGCCATGGCGCTCAGCTCGGCGATGGAGAGGGCCCTGTGCATGTCGAGCAGGATGGCGAACTGCTGATCGATGGTGACCACCCCCTGAATGAAGTCACCGCGGATGTGGGTGCCGAAGGTGGGGGCCGGTTCGATGGCGTCGCTGCGGATCTCCAGCACCTCGCAGACCGCATCCAGCAGCATGCCGATCTCCTGCTCCTCGCCGGTGCTGTTGGGCAGGGAGAGGATGGCGACGCAGGTGGTGGGTTGCAGCAGGGTCTGGCCCCGGCCGAAACGGATGGAGAGGTCGATCACCGGCACCACGGCGCCGCGCAGGTTGATGATGCCCCGCACGAAGCGCGGCATCATGGGCACCGGGGTCATCCCCTCGAACTCGATGATCTCGCGAATGCAGCCGATGTCGATGCCGTACAGTTCGCCGCCCAGCATGAAGGTGACGCAGTGAAAGTGGGCGCTGGTATCAGGGGCAAGCTTGTCTCTCATCGCCGGCTCCTAGTAGTTGGTGAACTTGCCATCGTCTATCTCTCGCTCCAGATCCTCTTCATGAAAGGGGTAGGGGCGGGAGAGTGCAGACTTCGGCTTGCTGCGCCGGATGACATGGGCGCCGCCGTGCGGGGTATAGGGCTGGCGGGTGTTGCCGCCGCGCAGGGTGAACTGCTGCATCAGCTCCTGCAACTGCAGGGCGGTGGAGCTCAGCTCTTCCGAGGTGGAGCTCAGTTCTTCCGCCGAGGCGGCCGAGGCCTGCATGCCGTCGCTTATCTGGGTCACGGCGATGTTGATCTGGGAGACGCTGGCCCGCTGCTCGCGGGAGGCGGAGGCGATCTCCTGCACCAGGGTGGCGGTCTGATCGATGCCGGGCAGCATTTCACGCAGCAAGGATCCCGCCTGCTCGGCGACGCTGACCGAGCGCCCGGCCAGCTCGCCAATCTCCTTGGCGGCGGTCTGGGAGCGTTCGGCCAGTTTGCGCACCTCGGCGGCGACGGTGGCAAAGCCTTTGCCGTGCTCGCCGGCGCGGGCCGCCTCGATGGCGGCGTTGATGGCCAGCAGGTCGGTCTTGTTGGCGATGTCGTTGATGACGGTGATGCGCGACGCTATCTCCTTCATGGCGTGTACCATCTCGCCGACCGCCTTGCCGCTGTCGGTGGCGCTGCTGGCCGCCCGGGTGGAGATGTTTTCGGTCACCTTGGCATTGTCGGCATTCTGGCTGACGGTGGCGGTCATCTCCTCGACCGAGGCACTGGTCTGCTCGACGCTGGAGGCAAGCTCGGAGGAGGTCTGGGAGAGGGCATTGGCGGTGGCGGCCACCTGCTCGGAGGCGGAGCCGATGGCTTCCGACATGGCACCCACCTCGTTGAGGGTGTCGGAGAGGCGGTGGGCCATGCTCTTGATTGCATAGAGCAGGCTCGAGGTGTCGTCGGCCTTGAGCAGCACAGGGGTGGAGAGATCCCCCTCCGCGACCCGGGCCACCACCTGCACTGTGTAGGAAGGGTCACCCCCCAGCTGGCGCAATATGCTGCGGGTCACCAGCAAGGCCAGGATGAGGCAGATGAGAAAGGCGGCGCTGGCGATGGCGATGAGGATCTGCAGGTTGTCCTGATAGATGTTCTGGCTCTCATCCAGGGATTGGGTGGCGAGCTCGGCATTCACCTTGACCAGATCGCTCAGCAGGGCATCGGCGATGTCGAAGGCGGGGCGCCCCTTGTCCCCCATCAGCCGAAAGGCGTTGCGCTCGGACTCCCCATTCTGGCCCGGTGTCTGGGCCAGCTTCAGGATCTCGCTGGCATACTGCTTGTAAGTGGCCCAGGCCTGATCGAAGCGGGTCAGCAGGTCCACCTCCCGCTGGGTGAGATAGGTCTTGCGGTAACTGGCCAGAAAATCCCACATCCCCTTCTCGAACTTGTCGACATTGACCAACGCCTGGGCCTTGAGATCCGGGTCGACCTCACCGATGTAGCGATAGAGGGCCCGGTTCTGGTAGACCGCATAGATGTTGGCGTTGGCGATGTCCTTGATCGGCAACAGCTGGTTGGCGTGCATGTTGCTGACCAGCTGTACCATGGTCCTGGTGGAGTAGTAGCTGGTGAGCGACAGCACCACCAGCAGCACCATGAGGATGGAGAACGAGAACACCAGCTTTGTTCTGACTTGCAAGTTGTGAAACCAGTCCATGGTCTGACTCCGTCAATTCCGTTGATGTGCTTAAGGTGTGTGGTCAATCTCTGAGGCTGTAAAGGGCATCGGCCTGTTGCCGGAGCGCATGTTGTTCCCGCCGCCAGGCCAGCTGGATGAGCTGGGGGACGTCGAGGATGAGCGCCGGCTGGCCGTTGCCAAGAATGGTGGAACCGCTCACGTAGCGCAGGGACTTGAACAGTTCGCCGAGCGGCTTGATGACGGCCTGCACCTCGCCAATCAGGCGATCCACCACGATGCCGGCACGATGGTCGGCATAGTCCACCATCACCACGAACTCGGGTTCGTCGGCAGGGGGCAGGGCAAACAGCTCGCGCAGGACGATGAAGGGCACCCACTCGCCGCGCACGTTGATCTGGCGGGCCGGGGTGCGCAGGGCATCCGGCGGCAGATCGATGCACTCGACCATCATGTCGAGGGGGATCACCAGGGAGGCGTGATCCACCTCGATGCGAAAACCGTCGATGATGGCCAGGGTGAGCGGCAGTCTCAGCCTGAAGGTGGTGCCCAGCCCCAGCCGGCTGTCGATGGTGGTTTCGCCGCGCAGAAACTCCAGATTGCGCTTGACCACGTCGAGCCCGACTCCCCGTCCGGAGAGATCGCTGACATCGCTGGCCGTCGAGAAGCCGGGCAGAAACAGCAGTTGAAAGATCTCCTGTTCACTCAATACCTTGCCTTCCGGCAGCAGCCCCTGGCCATGGGCCTTGGCGAGGATCTTGTCGCGGTCGATGCCGCGGCCGTCATCGCTGACCTCCACCACCACGGCACCGGCGTCGTGATAGGCGTTGAGGGTGATGGTTCCCTGCGCCGGCTTGCCGGCGGCGAGCCGAGCCTGTTGCTCCTCAAGGCCATGATCGGCGGCGTTGCGCACCAGGTGCATCAGGGGGTCGGTCAGCTTCTCGACCATCGACTTGTCGATGTCGGTATCGGCGTTGCGGATCTGCAGCTGGATCTCCTTGCCGGTCTGCTGGGACAGTTCGTGCACCAGTCGCGGGAAGCGGTTGAAGATCTCGTTGATGGGTACCATGCGCAGGGTGAGCGCATCGTCGCGGATCCCTTCCACCAGGGTGTTGACGATGGCCACTGATTCGATGAGCTCCGCATCGCCCCTCATCCTCGCCTGCAGAGTGGTGGCCGAGGTGGCGATCACCAGCTCGCCGACCCGATTGATCAGCCGATCGAGCTTGGCCGCCTCAATGCGGATGTAGTGTCCCTCCGCCCGCAGCGGTGCAGGTCTGGTCTGCTGTTGGGGGGCCTCCTGCGGCGGCTGGATTGACTGGATGGGGGGCGCCAGGGCCGGTTCGGCGCTTGCCGCGCCGGGGGCCAGTTCGCCCCGCGCGATGCAGGCCGCTTCCTCTTCGCTTAGCGCGCCGGCCTGCACCCAGCGCTGCAGTTGGGCCGCGAGTGGCTCATTGCGCCAGGCCGCCAGCTTTTGCCCCTGTTCTGAAAACTGCGCCAGATCCTGATGGGGGCTGAGCAGGCAGATGAGACTGGCGTGGGCAACGAAGTCAAAGGTGCTCCGGATCCGCTCGGCCGGTTCGGCGCTGAGCAGGCCAATCTCGTAGCCGAGAAAACACTCGGTGGCATCGAGCAGTTGCAGCGGGGGCCACTCCTGCCAGACCGGCTGGATGACGCGGATCTCCCCCATGTTGCCGAGATAGCGGATGAAGGCCAGCAGATCGAAGCCGTCCTGATAGAGGGCGGGATAAAAGCGCAGGGAGAGGTGCCAGGCGCGCCGATCCGTCTGATTGACCGGTGCGGGAGCCGGCATGATCAGCGGCTGGCTGGGCAGGGTCTGGTGCCCTTGCAACTGGGAGAGCAGGGCCAGGATCTGCTGGGTCTCGGTCTGCTGCAGCTCGGGGTTGTGTTCGGCCCCCTGCAGCAGGTCGCGCAGTTGATCGTTGCAGGCCAGCAGCAGGTTGATGAGGTGTTCGTCCAGCGCGATCTCGCCGCTGCGCAGCCGCTCCAGCATGTTCTCCATGGCGTGGGCGAAGCGCACCAGCATGGCCAGCCCCAGCATGCCGGCCGAGCCCTTGATGGTGTGGGCGGTGCGAAACATCAGGTTGTAGGTATCGGGGTTGGCCGGATAGGTGTCGCGATCCAGCAGGGCGTGTTCCAGATTGTCGCACTGCTCGTAGGCCTCTTCGAAGAAAAGGGCGCGGGCCTTATTGATGTCCATCCACGCGGCCCTCCCCATGGTCGGTTGGCCACAATCCCATCAGGCTCAAGACATGGCGGGCCTGGCTGCCTTCAGCGGCTTCGAGTCGCAGCTGCTTACCCTGCTGGCCTGCCTCCTGCTGCAGGATGGCGATGAGCTGGGCACCGCAGCTATCGAGCATCTCCAGCGGGGTGAGATCCAGTGTCAACACCGAGAAATTGAGCAGACCGAACAGTTCATCCTGCAGATCCCCCAGCGTGATGACGCTGAGTTCGCCGCTCAGGGTGGCGGTCACCGGCGTTTGCCGGGTGTCGATCACCAGGCTCATGGCTGCACCACCTTGCAGACATCGTCCAGCAGCTTGAGCGGTTCGAACGGCTTGGTGAGCCAGACTCGGGCGCCGGCCTCGAATCCTTCCCGCTTGATCTGCTCGGAGTCTTCGGTGGTCAGCATGATGAAGGGGAGGTAGCGGGTCGTCTGCTGGGCCTTGACCCGCCTTAGCAGGGTCATGCCATCCATGCCGGGCATGTTGAGATCGGAGATGATGAGGTGTACCCGCCGCTGATCCAGTTCGATGAGGGCGGCTTCGCCGTCGCCGGCCTCAATCACCTCAAAACCGGCGCTGCTGAGCGTCATGGTGATGGCCGCCCTGATCCCCACGGAATCATCCACCACCAGTATGGTTTTGCTCATCGGTCATCCTCATCGACTTCATGGGTTCCTTGCCCTTAGCGCCAAGGGCAGAGCCCGCACAGGGCTCAGTGATAATTGTTGTTCAACAGCTTGATGTTGGAGAGATTTTTATGTCATCACTGACTAATAGAGACAAATGGCGCCAGTTGTACGGGGCAGGTGGTGCAGCCGGGCCGGGAAGGAGGGGGCGGGCCACATGTTACAAGAGGGGGAATAGGGGGGGAATGCAGATACCTTGTTGATGACAGTTAATTAATCAAGCAAGGGAGATATTTCTTGAAATAGGAAGAGGAGCCTATTTTAGAAGCTGATAATAAATATCGTTCGCACGTCCATTCCACTTGTTTACATATAATAATACAAATATAAAGGTATATATTATCAGCCACTTTCGGCGAGGTAAAATAGCCTATGGCTGGTAACATAAAGACCTGGTCAAATAGTGTGACAACGCTTTCATTCTGATTATTTAACATCACGAATTAACGGGTAATTTAAATGAATTAAATTCATTAACACGCAAAATTACCCCCTAGTGGGTATTTGCGGTTGGCGCTATGCTTTCTAAGTCTATGCTACATATGAAATTTTTAAATCCATGCTGATGAGTTTTCTATTTGAATAATGTTCCGTCACTTGATGGAGATCAACGCGGGGCAGGGGGGGAGTACTTAGCATTTCCGCTATTAAGCATTTATCAAACAAGTGCTCACTACGGGAATAAAAAGAATGGTCGAGGATACTTTTTTATCGGCTCATGGAATTAATCGCCGTGACTTTATGAAACTGTGCGCCGGGATGGCCGCAACCCTTGGATTAAGCCAGCATGCCGTGGCCAAGATGGCCACCGCGCTCACCAGCCCCGAGCGGCCCCCGGTGATCTGGATAGGGGCGCAGGAGTGTACCGGTTGCACCGAATCGCTGCTGCGCGCCACCCACCCCACCATCGAGAACCTGATCCTCAACACCATTTCGCTGGAGTACCACGAGGTGCTCTCGGCGGCCTTCGGTCATCAGGCCGAAGAGAACAAGCACAATGCCATCGAACGCTACAAGGGCAAGTATGTGCTGGTGGTGGATGGTTCCATCCCGCTTAAAGATGGCGGCATCTACTGCATGGTGGCCGGTGAACCCATCGTCGACCATATTCGCCGCGCGGCTGCCGATGCGGCTGCCGTCATCGCCATCGGCTCCTGCGCCGCCTGGGGCGGGGTGCCCGCCAGCGGCG
>DWSA01000024.1:0-35903 GCA_018244955.1 Ardaris pityusa | reverse complement strand
CCTATCTCTATTAAGCTAATCCTCAGCTTGTCATCCAGCCGCTTTCGCGGTCGTTCTGCTTTGTGCCGCCTTCACGCTTGATATTGATTTTCAAGTGCAAATCTGGCTGTGACCCCGCTTTGTTGGGTATCATCTCTGGTATCTCTTCATGGATGAGGGCCTTGCCCAATGATGCAACCATTTACCTATCTGCCGCCGCAGATCGACATTCACGACGCCGGCCTCGCTGCCGTCCTCACCAACGGCCTGGCCGCCAACCTGCTGATCTGCGCCGAAGATCGCCGCGAAAGTCTGCTGGCCCTGCCCGAGTTTGCCGCCGTCGGCGCCCAGATCGCGCTGGGGCAGAAAGCGCCCTACAGCCTGGTGCTGCACAATACCCTGCAACTGCTGATCTTCCTGCCGGCACACCCCGCGCGCGATCATGCCCTCTACAAGCAGGTGCGCGGCTGGGTTGCGCCGCTGGCCGGGCTCAAAATCGAGCGGTTGGGGCTGCACCTGGAAGGCTTTGACGAGGCAGATACCACGCTGTTGGCCGAACTGGTGCTGGCCACCTTGCTGGCCGCCAACGTGCCGCTGCCCAGTCACAAGCATCGCAGCGAAGATCCCTGGCGCTACCAGCAGATTGCGGTGTCCCCCAATTGCGTGCTGGATCTGGCGCGGATCTATGCCGAGGCGGAAGGCAACGGTCTGGCGCGCCATCTGGCGGTGTCGCCGGCCTCCGATCTGACCGCCCGCAGCTACCGGGAGTGGGTGCGTCAGCTCGCCCAGAGCGAGGGGTGGCAGTGGCATGAATACGATCAGGCCCAACTCGCCGAGCGGGGGGCTGGCGCCTTCATCGCGGTGGCGCGCGGCTCGGAAGACAACCAGGCCGCCATGGTCAAGCTGAGCTACTGTCCACCCAATGCGGTGCGGCGGCTGGCGCTGGTGGGCAAGGGGATCTGCCACGATTCGGGCGGCTACAACCTCAAGATCTCCGGCAGCATGTATGGCATGCACCTAGACATGGGGGGCAGTGCGGTGGCACTGGGGACGCTCCACGCCATCAGTCGGGCCAGGTTGCCCTATGAGGTGCACTGCTGGCTCGCCATCGCCGAGAACCACATAGGCCCGCTCGCCTACCGGCCGGGGGAGGTGGTGACCGCCCTCAACGGCACCACCATCGAGGTGGTGGACACCGATGCCGAGGGGCGCATGGTGCTGGCGGATACCCTCTGCATGGCGGTGCAGGACAACCCGGATCTGCTGATCGACTACGCGACCCTGACCGGGGCCTGCAAGCGGGCACTTGGCAGCCGCTACAGCGGCGCCTTCACCAACCGCCCCCAGTGGCTGGGGGAGCTTATCAATCTTGGCCAGCGCAGCGGCGAGCGGATCTGGCCCTTCCCGCTGGATGAGGACTACGACGACAACCTCGATAGCGAGTGGGCCGATCTGTTACAGTGTGCGCCGGGCTCGTCGCCGGATCACATCGATGCGGCCCGCTTCCTCAGCCGCTTCGTCCCCGCCCAGACCCCCTGGCTGCACCTCGACTTGAGCGGTTTTCGCAACAAGGGCGGCAATGGCGTGGTCAGCAGCGAGGTGACCGGATTCGGAGTCAGATTGACACTGGATCTGCTGGCCGGCCCGCTGGGGCGGCGCAATGAATTTGATCAACCAGAACAGTAAGGGATCCCGTGAAAGTACCAAGTTATGACTGGGTGTTGTTCGATCTGGACGAAACACTGCTCGATTTCCCGGTCGCCCAGGCGCTGGAACAGACGCTGCACATTTACGGCGTGACGCCGACCCCGCCCAAGATGGCGGAGTACCATGCACTCAACCACCGGCTCTGGCAGCAGTACAACTCCGGCGAAATCGATGCCGCCCACCTGCAGCAGACCCGCTTCTCCCTGTTTGCCGAACAGGTGGACGTGGCGCCGATGGCGATGAACGATACCTTCCTGCAGCAGATCATCGCCCTGAGCATGCCGCTGGAGGGGGTGGTGGAGACCCTGCAGGCGTTGAAGAGCAAGGTGAAGATGGGGATCATCACCAACGGTTTCAGCCTGCCGCAGCGCGGCCGCCTCGACAAGCTGGGCTGGAATGAGTGGTTCGAGCCGTTGGTGATCTCGGACGAGGTACAGGTGACCAAGCCGGCGGCGGCCATTTTCCAGCATGCCCTCGAGCTGATGCAGCGCCCGGATCCGGCGCGGGTGCTAATGGTCGGGGACAACCCCAAGACCGATATCGCCGGCGCCGCGGCGCAGGGGCTGGCAACTTGCTGGTACAACCCGGCTCGCCAGGATGGTCCGTGCGAGGCGACCCACGAGATCCACCACTTCGCCCACCTCTCGGCCATCGTGCTGGGACAGTAGGTGCAACCGAGCCCCTTGCCAGACAAGGGGTGAAACAAACAAGGCAGCCCGCGGGCTGCCTTGTTTGTTTCCGGCTGTTTGCTAGCGGCCGAGGCGAGCCAGCAGCCAGGACTCCAGCAGTGCCACGCCGGGGGCCAGCACGGCCTCGTCGAAGTCGAACTCCGGGTGATGATGGGGCGCCGCCAGATTGGCCCCCAGGATCAGGTAGGCCGCCTCGCCACCGCTTCGCTGCACCCGTTCGATGAGAAAGCCCGCATCCTCGCTGGCACCAAAGCGGCGGGTATGGATGGTCTCGAGCTTGAGCGCCTGGGCGAGCGGGATGATCTCTTCGAGCAGGGACGGACTGTTGTCGATGCCGATGGCTTCACCTTGCTTGCGGATGAGGTAGGTGGCGCCTTGCATCATGGCAGCCCCTTCCACCATCTGCTGCACCTGGCTGAACATGTAGTCGTTGAGGGCCGGCGTGGCGCCCCGGGTCTCCCCCTGCAACAGGGCATGACCCGGGATCACGTTGCGGCCGCTGCCGCCATGGAGCTGGCCCACGTTGATGCGGGTCATGCCATCGCGGTGGCGAGCGATGCCGAGCATGGCGGTGGTGGCCATGCAGGCCGCCGCCAGCGCATTGCTGCCGGCATTGGGCTCAAGCCCGGCGTGGGCGGCACGCCCCATGAACTCCACGTCGAATTTGGTGGAGCAGAGAAACTCGGTGGGATTGACCACCAGCTCGCCGCTGTTGGCATGAATGCCGATGTGCAGCGCCAGCAGGGCATCCACGTCGTCGAGTTGACCGCCGGCGGCCAGCGCCTTGCCGCCGCGACAACCCTCTTCGGCGGGCTGGAAGAACAGCTTGATGCGGCCATTCAGCCGATCGGCGAGGGCGGCGATCCGCTCGGCCAACACCAGCCCGATGGCGGTATGGCCGTCATGGGCGCAGGCGTGCATCCAGCCGGTGTTGCGCGAGTGCCACCCCTCCTGGCTGGGGGGATGCAGCTCATCCTGGCTCTCTTCGACCTCCACCGCATCGATGTCGAAGCGAAAGGCCAGGGTCGGGCCGGGACGGCCGCTGTCCCACAGCCCCATCACGCCCGTTATCTCTTCGATCCTGCCCAGCCAGTCCGGATGGGCACCCTGGCGCAGGGCTCGCTCCTTCTGGGCCTGCACGTCGATGTTGCGGCCCATGATGAGGCTGCTGGCCAGCAGCTTGTCGCCCAGCATGATGGAGAAACCGAGTTCACTGAGGTGGTGGGCGATGAGGGAGCTGGTACGAAATTCACACCAGGCCGCTTCGGGCAGACGATGAAGATCACGACGCCAATGGCTTAGCGCATCTTGTGTCATGGTAATTCCTGCATGGCGAATCCAGCGGACATTGTGACGGGCAGGGGGACAAGAGTAAATCCCGCAGACGCAAATGCAACAGGGGGAGCCACTGGCTCCCCCTGTTGACACGCGGCCTCTGGCAGGCAGCTGTAATTATGTTCGCTTGCTCGTACTAATGACCGCATTGGTCGTTGTTTTCGATGAACCACCAAAAAATGACATTAAGCGGTGAATTAACCAGCGTGGCGATGCCTGTCGTTGCCCATCAGGATCACTGGGTGGGCAACTAACCGCCTCAAAGCTGTGACAGTGACGGCAGAGAGACGGCAACCAGAGTGAAAAACACAGTAAAAACTGCAGTAACCACAAACTCTTTCATATTTTGTCTCCCTTGGCTGACTGTTGATGGAACCAAGATACCACAATTGTGCGGTAAAACAATAGTAAATTGCATTTATAGGCGCGAATGTGGCTGGTGAGTATCGAAAGCTTCATTTTTGCATTTTTAAGCTCGTTTTATCGTCTTGATGGTCATGCCATGCGGTGAAGAGAAGTGATCTATTTAGTTATTTCAATTAAAACAATGCATTAGTTAATTCTGTTGCGATATCAACGAGGGGGTTTATATGAGGCTTTTTTGTTTTTTTAAAATTATGTCGGCAAAAAAAGACGATTTTTAGGGGAGAGTGATGACCCCGCCATGGTTTGGGCTGCTGTCAGCGCCATTTTCCGTCTCCAACATGTTTTTGTCGCAGTCGAACGGTTTTTCCCTGTCGTGACGCCACCTTCTGACATGTCTCTTCCCGTCTTTATTGCAAAATTCCCTCTGCTGATGGTGCCCTGCCGGCCCACTTTTCGTCTCTGTTCGGATCTTTTCCTGGCATGTTGGCGGCCCGATGGGGCGCCTGCGGTCGGCAACGCCAAGGTGCAGGACAAGAAGAGTGTGCAGAGCAAGAAGAGTGTGCAGAGAGGTCGTGCTGTTTTGGGCAGAAGCCGGGCTGCAGAGGGCTGTGTACTGCGTTGTTTCAGCCCTTAACCGAAGTAATGTCGGTTGAGCCGGTTAACGGGTCAAGTGGTCCGAAGAAGGGGGCGGGCAGGCGATAAACAGAGGAAGCGCTGCGAGGAGCGCAGGGATGGTTGCAACGAGATGGCGTCATGGCACCGGGTGTGGCGAGCAGGGCCCAATGAAAAAGCCCTCCAGTGGAGGGCTTTTGTCACAGCAACCTGAAAGTGGGGCTTAGAACAGGGTGGTGGAGAGATCGTAGAGCTCCTGATCGAACGGGCGCTTGAGGTTCTCGATGCAGTCGATGATGTCGTGGTGCACCATCTCGTTGCGCTGGATGCCGACGCAGCGGCCACCGTGACCGGCCAGCAGCTGCTCGACGGCGTAGGCGCCCATCCGGCTGGACATGATGCGGTCACGCGCGGTGGGGGTACCGCCACGCTGGATGTGGCCCAGGATGGTGGCACGGGTTTCGCGGCCGGTCAGGGCTTCGATGTCCTTGGCCAGGGCGTTCACGTCGGTGACGTGCTCACAGATGGTGATGATGGCGTGCTTCTTGCCCTTGGCTTCGCCTTCCTTGATCTGTTGCAGCAGCTTGTCCTTGTCGAACGCCACTTCCGGCACGATCACGTATTCGGCACCGCCGGCAACGGCGGCGGACATGGCCAGATCACCGCAGTGACGGCCCATGATCTCGACCACGGAGATGCGATGGTGGGAGCTGCAGGTGTCGCGCAGACGGTCGATGGCGTCTACCACCACGTTCAGCGCGGTATCAAAGCCGATGGTGAAGTCGGTACCGGCGATGTCGTTGTCGATGGTGCCCGGCAGGCCGATGCAGGGGAAACCCTCTTCGGTCAGCTTCTTGGCACCCATGTAGGAACCGTCACCACCGATCACCACCAGGGCGTCGATGCCGTGCTTTTTCAGATTTTCGATCGCTTCGGCGCGCACTTTCGGATCTTTGAAGGCGGGGAAACGGGCGGAGCCGAGGAAGGTACCACCGCGGTTGACCACGTCGGAGACGCTGTGACGCTCCAGCTTGACGATACGGTCCTGGTGCAGACCGAGGTAGCCATCATAGATGCCGTAGACTTCCAGGCCATGATGCAGACCGGCGCGCACCACGGCGCGGATGGCTGCGTTCATACCCGGTGCGTCACCACCACTGGTCAAAACACCAATACGTTTGATTTGTTTGGTCATGAGTGCCTCTGGATCTGAGTTGTCGAATACGAAATGGTTGAATGAGACAAGCCACTTTTACTATATCGGCTTTCCTATGGGATGCGGCGGCTGCCATAGGAAAAGCGATATGCAGGAGGGGGCAAGCGCCCCCTCCATGGCAGCCGATTACTTGGCCGCGCCAGCGATGATCTGGGAGAAGTCGTCCACTTTCAGGGACGCACCACCCACCAGGCCGCCGTCGATGTCCGGCTGACCGAACAGGTCGGCAGCGGTAGCACCGGTGACGGAACCACCGTACAGGATCTGTACCTTGGCAGCCACGGCGGCGTCGAAGCCGGCCAGGTACTGACGGATGTGAGCGTGAACGGCCTGAGCGATTTCCGGGGTGGCCGTCTTGCCGGTACCGATGGCCCATACCGGCTCGTAAGCCACGACGGCGTTCTCGAAGGAGGCGATACCGCAACGGTCGATCACGGCTTTGAGCTGGGTTTCGACCACGGAGTTGGTGGTGCCGGCTTCGAACTGAGCCAGAGTCTCACCGATGCACAGCACGGGGATCAGGCCGCCTTTCTGGATGGCTTCGTACTTGGCAGCAACCACGTCGTCGGTCTCTGCGTGCAGGGTACGACGCTCGCTGTGGCCGACCAGGGAGTAGGTGCAACCGAAGGCTTTGAGCATGGACGGAGCGTTCTCGCCGGTGAAGGCGCCGGACTCGTGAACGTCGGCGTTCTGGGCACCGTAGGCAATTTTGCTGCCGGCGGTCAGTTGCTCAACCAGACCCAAAAAGATAACCGGCGGGCAGACGGCGACTTGCACAGAAGGATGAGCGGCAGCAGCCGGGGTCAGTCCTTTGATCAGAGCTTCGACGGAAGCTTTGGTGCCGTTCAGTTTCCAGTTACCCATTACCAGGTGCTGTCTCATCTTGTATATCTCCTAGGCATTTGATTGCGCGACATTATATGAATTGAACCGAGCCCAAGATAGCTGACCCGGCGGCAAATGACGTAATTTTTTTTCGCTTTCCTGATCCAAATCAGGAATGAAAGGCTCGATTGCTCAATCGTTAACCTGCCCCCGCAAACGGGCCCACCATACCCCAATCCATTCGTGAATGGCAGCCTCGGAATACATCAGATAGCGCCCTTTTGGCAGGTAGCTGTAGAGAGGTTGCGCCACCTGACTCTGCTTGGCGGTGTAGTCGGTGGGGGCGGGCACGGCGTTCAGTCCCTGACCCTGATAGAGCGCCATGGCACGCGGCAGATGGGTTGCCGAGCTCACCAATGCCACCCGTTTTCCCTTGAGATGACGGCTGATGCTGACGGCCTCGTCGTGGGTGTCTTTGTTGTTTTCAAACAACGTCATCCGCGCGCGGGGAATGCCAAGACTCACCGCCATGCGGGCGTTGACCTCGGCGTTGGACAGGGGATCCCCCGAGACATAGCCTGAAAAGACAAGCTCCGCCTGCGGATACGCCTGGGCCAGCCGTACCCCCTCCAGGGTGCGGGCCAGCGCAATATTGTTTTGCCAGGATCGCTCGGGCACCGCCGGATCGCTGACATGGCCGTTACCGAGCACAACGATGGCCTCGATGTCCGGATGCTGGCTTGTCTCGAAGGGGGGAAAGGTCTGCTCCAGCCCGCGGGCCAGCTCGTAGCTCACCGGTCGCATTCCCATCAGGGTGACCAGCAGCAGCGAGAGGGTGGCCAGCAGCTTGCCGGTCTTCTGAAAACGGGTGAACCAGAGCAGCAAGAGCGCCAGCAGCAGCAGGCTGAGGGAGAAGGGGAGCGGCATCAGCAGCTGGCCCAGCCACTTTTTGAGATCAAACAGGGCGTCCACTTGTTATTCCTTATATAACAATGCATTAAAAAATTATTAAGGATTTTGGCGCCCTTGTATAGGAGCCTTTCCCAAGGTTGCAATGGCGCCATCAAGGCACACAGGTTGTGCAGTGTCTGCCCGCACAACCCCGAAAAGCGCGAAACGAGGGCAAAGTGAGCGCCAAACGATGTTTTTTCCATCACTAGGGGGAGTGTGCTGCGCCTTGAGTTTTCAGCAAATTCGGGATGTGACAGAATACCCTCTTTTTCGTCAGGCCCGTTTCCCGTGGCCACAGAGTTGAGTTCGTCTTGAAGCAAGATCAGAGTTTTGACGGGCGCGCCGACAAGTTCGCCCGCAACATTTATGACTCCACCAAGGGGCGCATCCGCACCACAGTGGTGTGGAGCGACATCGAAGCCTGCCTGGCCCGCCTTGGCAACCGGCCGCTGCGCATCCTGGATG
Organism: Ardaris pityusa; assembly: GCA_018244955.1. Classification (NCBI taxonomy): domain Eukaryota; kingdom Metazoa; phylum Arthropoda; class Insecta; order Lepidoptera; family Hesperiidae; genus Ardaris; species Ardaris pityusa. Next base: position 27,758 of record DWSA01000024.1, on the reverse strand, counting down.
CGGGGGGCGGCTTTGGCTATTTCGCCCAGAAGCTGGCGGCCATGGGCCATCAGGTGGAGCTGTGCGATCTGTCGGCTGAAATGCTGGCGCTGGCGCGCAGCCAGATCGCCGAGAAGGGGCTGGAAGACAGAATTCGTCTCATCCATTGCCCCATTCAGGATCTTAAAGCACACGTGACCGGCACCTTCGATCTGGTGCTCTGTCACGCGGTGCTGGAGTGGCTCGCCGAGCCGCGCCAGACCTTGCTCGGTCTGTTCCCTTTCGTCAATGCCGGGGGCATACTGTCGCTGCTTTTTTACAACCGTCACGGTCTGCTGTTCCAGAGCCTGGTGGTGGGCAATTTTGACTACGTGCGCCAGGGGCTCAACAAGAAGCGCCAGACTGCGCTGACCCCCACCAATCCCCAACTGCCGGAGCAGGTCTACGACTGGATTGGCCGGGGCGGGCTCAAGATCATCGGCAAGACCGGGGTGCGGGTGATCCACGACTACATGCGCCACAAGCAGGATCAGCGGGAAAAGTTCGATGATCTGCTGGCCATGGAGCTGCAATATTGCCGGCAGGAGCCGTTTATCTCCCTGGGGCGCTATATCCACGTGATGGCGCAAAAACCCACCGGCTGAGGCCCCCTTTTTTGATGCTACCGGATGTAGCCGCGCGCAAGGCTTTGCGCCCAATACAACAACGAGATGACAACATCATGATGAGTACATCCCGTACCCTGCCCGAAATGGTGGGATGGGTCAGGCAGGAGGGGTTGGCGTTGAACCTGCCCACCGATCGGCTGGCCTTTCTGATTGCAATCAAGACGCTGTCCGAAGATGAATCGGATCTGTCGGAAGCGGCGCTGCACGATGCCTTTGGCTACGTCAGCAACGCCTTCGGCCAGATGGACGAGACCCTCACCGGTCGCGCCAACAACGCCATCAACGATCTCATTCGCCAGCAGCTGCTGTCGCGCTTCAACACCGACATGGTGGCGGGGGAGAGCCTCTATCGCCTGTCGCGCCTTGGCATGAGCATCGTCGATTTCTTCATGGATCAGCGCCAGGTTGACTCCATCAAGCTCTCCATCCTGCTCGAACACCTGGCGGCCGAGCTCGACACCGCCCGCAAGGCGGCGCTCGAGACCAATACCCGCGAGCAGTGGGATGCCGAGGTGCTGCCACGGCTCACCTTCTCGCTGGAAGAGACGCTGGGGCGCATCGATCTCACCCAGCGCGCCATGGACGAGCAGCAGAATCAGGTCAAAAACGAAATTGCGGCCCTGCTGACCCAGAACTGGGTCGATGCCATCCACAGCTGCGAAAAACTGCTGCACGAAACCGGCCAGACCCTGCGCGAGCTGCAAGATACCCTGGACGCCGCCGGCCACCGCCTGCAGGCGGGCCTGCTGAACATCCAGGAAGCAGCGCAGGGGCGCGAGGATCTGTTCCACGTCGAGGAGCTGACTCACGCCCTGCAGGGGCGGCTGGACGTCATCACCAGCTGGGGCCAGCAATGCATCGAGCTGTGGGCCCGCTATGACAGGCACGTCCACAAGTTCATCCGCAACGCCATCGACATGGACAAGAACCGCGCCTTCAGCCAGCGGCTGCGCGACTCCATCCGCAATTTCGAGCAGCACAACTGGTTGCTGCGGGTGGCCGAAGAGCCGCGCCTGCTGGAGCTACGCGACGAAACCATCGCCATCCACGACGAGGAGGTGACCGGCGAGGTGCCGCTTGAGATGGAGTACATGGAGATGGTGGACATCAACCAGGAGCTGGCCGAGCGCATCGAGCGCTACCTGGCCCGCTACCCGGAGCAGGGCCAGCAGCTGGATCTCGCCGATGTGCTGCGCGAGTACCTGCTGGACTACCCGGCCCATGCCCACTTCGACGTGGCGCGTCTTCTGATCGACCAGGCCGTGCGCCTGGGCCATGCCAGCGGCGAGCACCAGCTGCATCGTCAGCCCGCATGGAAACCCATTAACCAAGCTGGATCCAAGGTTCAGGCCTATGTCATTGATCAATACTGAATTTCCCTTGCCGCTGCGGCTCGCAGAGGCGATTGCCAACCCCTTGTTTCCGCGCATCGACACCGCCTTGCGCTCCGGCCGCCACATCAGTGCCGACGAGTTCGAACAGCACTCGGCGCTGGTGGAGTACCACCAGGAGCTGGAGATCTTCTACGGCCGCTATCAGGTTGAACTGATCAAGGCGCCGGAAGGTTTCTTCTATCTGCGCCCGCGCCCGAGCGCCGACATCGGCACCACCGTCCTCTCCGAGCTCGACATGCTGGTGGGCAAGGTACTCTGTTACCTCTACCTGAGCCCGGATCGGCTCGCCTCGGAAGGGGTGTTCGCCATGGGCGAACTGCAAGAAGAGGTGCTGAGCCTGGCCGACGAGAAGCAGCTGCTGCGGATGGTCAACAGCCGCTCCGGCGGCACCGATCTCGACAAAAAGAAGCTCTTGGAGAAGATCCGTACCTCCATGCGCCGCCTGCGCCGCCTTGGCATGATCACCGCCCTTGGCAACAGCGACAAATTCCGGGTCAACGAATCGGTGTTCCGCTTTGCCGCCGACGTGCGCTCCGATGAGGATCCGCGCGCCGTCCAGCTGCGGATGATCCAGGAAGGGGAAGCCATCTTCCACGACGACGAGATGCCGAGCAGCGACTCGCTGTTTGAGGATATCGAGGCGGATCTCGATGAAGAGCAGCTTGAACTGGAGGTGGAAGATGACCTGCAGCGTTAAACACAAGGCCCAGATGGAGGCAAAGTCGTGAGAGGCAAATTCAAATCCCTGACCATGGTCAACTGGAACGGCTTCTTCGCCCGCACCTTCGATCTCGACCAGCTGGTCACTACCCTGTCCGGCGGCAACGGCGCAGGCAAGTCCACCACCATGGCGGCCTTTATTGCGGCGCTCATTCCCGACCAGTCGCTGCTTCACTTCCGTAATACCACGGAGGCGGGATCCTCCAGCGCGTCCCGCGACAAGGGGCTCTACGGCAAGCTGCAGCGTGGCCACTGCTATTCGCTGCTGGAGGTGATGAACAGCCGCGAGCAGCGGATCTGGGTCGGCGTCCACCTGGAGCAGGTGGCCAACCGCGACAACAAGGTCAACATCACCCCGTTCGCGCTGGTAGATGTGCCGGAGCAGTTGCAACCCACCGATCTGCTGCTGGAGAAGCTCGATGATGGCAAGGGGCGGGTACGTGCCTTCGCCGATCTGAAAGGGGCCGCCGCCGAGCTGGGGGCGCTGAAAGTCGCCAAGTTCAATACGGTGACCGACTATCACAACTTCATGTTCGAGTTCGGCATCACCCCGAAGAAGCTGCGTGATCAAAAGGATCGCGGCAAATTCTATCGCCTGATCGAAGCCTCCCTCTACGGCGGTATCTCTTCGTCCATCAGCCGCTCCTTGCGTGAATACCTGCTGCCGGAGAACTCCGGCGTGCGCAAGGCCTTCCAGGACATGGAGGCGGCCATCTACGAGAACCGCCGCACCCTGGAAGCGATCAAGGAGACGCAAGGTCAACGGGATCTGTTCAAGAACCTCATTACCGAGACCACCCACTATGTGGCGGCCGACTATGTGCGCAACGCCGCCGAGAAGAATCGCCTCTCCGAGCTGGCCCTCAAGGCCCGGCAGGAGCTGGCAGGCAAGCGTCGCCTGCTGGCCGAGGAGAAGCAGCGCGCCATCTATCTGGCCGACGAGGTGGAGCAGCTCACCAACCGCGAGAAACTGCTCACCGACGAGCTGGAGTCTGCCGCCGAGCACCTGGCCAAGGTGATGGCCGCCGTCAGCTTGCAGAAGAAGATCGAGATGTACCGCGCCGATCTGGCGGAGCTGATGGACAAGCTGGAGCAGCAGCAGGCGATCGTGGAGGAGATCCACGGCCAGTTGCTGGAGGTGGAAGAGCGCAAGGAGCTGGCACAGGCAGAAGTCGATAGCCTCAAGACCCAGCTGGCCGACTACCAGCAGGCGCTCGATATTCAGCAGACCCGCGCCATCCAGTACCGTCAGGCGGTACAGGCGCTGGAGACTGCCCGCGAGCAGTGCGAGCTGCCGGGGCTGACCGCCGAACAGGCGAGCGACACCCTGCACCAGTTCCGCGCCGCCGAACAGAGCCTCACCAGCCGGGTGCTGGGGGCCGAGCAACAGCTGGCGCTGGCCAAGGCGGCGGTGGCCGAGCACGAAGCGGCGCTGGCGCTGCTTCTGAGCATCGCCCCCGAGACAGTGCGCGAGGCCGCCTGGCCTACCGCGCAGGCGCTGCTCAAGCGTCACATCGAAGACAAGGCCCGCATCGCCCAGGGGCAGGGGCTGCGCGCCGCGCTGGCTCGCCTCGAGAAAGAGAGCGAAAGCCAGCAGGCGCTGCTGCGCTTGCGTGACGAGCTGCAGCAGGCCTCTGGCCAGCTGATCGCGAGCCAGGACGAGCTGGAGATCTTCCTCGAAGCCCAGCGTACCCGTCAGGAGGAGCTGGCCGAGCAGCAGGCGGAAGTGAACCAGCGCCGCGCCAGCCTCGAGCATCAGGGCGCCCAGCTTGGTCGCGATGTTGCGGAGCTCACCAAGCTGGCTCCGCGCTGGCTGAAATCGTTCGAGAAGCTCGAGCAGCTGCGCGAGCAGAGCGGTCTGCCGCTCACCACCGCCGAAGAACTTTCTTCCGGCATGCAGAGCGTGCTCGACAAGGAGCGCGAGTTCGAGCAGGAGAGCAACCGCATCGCGGCGCAGAAACAGGCGCTGGAGCTGCAAATTCGCAACCTGCAGCTGGGGGCCGGCGAGGCGGATCCGCGTCTTGCCCGCATCGCCGAGCAGGTGGGGGGCGTGCTGCTCTCCGATGTCTATGACGACATCTCCATCGACGATGCCCCTTACTACTCGGCGCTCTACGGCCCGGCTCGCAGCGCCCTGGTGGTGCTGGACCTTGAGGGCGCCATCGAGCGGCTGAAAAAGCTGGAAGATTGCCCGGAAGATATCTACCTCATCCAGGGCAACCCCGACTCCTTTGACGAGGATCTGGTGGAAGCGGACGAGTTGGGTGATGCCGTGCTGGTGCGCACCAGCAAGCGTCAGGTGCGTTTCTCCCGCTACCCCGAGCTGCCGCTGTTTGGCCGCGCCGCCCGGGAAAAACGGATCGAACAGCTCGACCTTGAGCGTGAAGGGCTGATCGAGGGCTATGCCAAGGCCGCCTTTGAGCAGCAGAAGTTCCACCGTCTCTACGGTCACTTCCGCGATTTTATCGGTCAGCATCTGGATATCGCCTTCCGCCCCGACCCCGAAGCCGAAGTGCAGGCCAAACAGCACGAGCAGCGTAAGCTGCAAGAAACCATAGCCGAGTGCAACAAGCAGCTGGCGGAGGCCAAAGCGGCCACCGCCCAGCTGACCCGCCATATCCAGCTGGTGCAGGGGATGTTGCCCTTTGCCCACCTGTTTGCCGAGACAGAGCTGGCGACCCGCCTCGAGGCGGCTCACGCCGACGTTGAGGCCCTTAAAACAGCCGAAGCCTTTATCGCCAAACACGGCAAGGCGCTGGAAAAACTGGAAACCATGGTGCAGGTGCTGCGTCAGGATCCGCAGGATCTGGCCGCGCTGCAGGCTGCCTATGATGAGGTGAGCGACCTGCTGGCCGAGCAGAAGCGCCGTTGCTACGCCCTCGATCAGCTGGTGGCCCGTCTGCCGCACTTTGCCTATCAGGATGCGCAAGACCTGCTGGGCAAGGCGTCCGAGATGAGCGAGCGACTAAAAGAGAAGCTCAAGGCGGCCGAGCTGGCGGCCCGTACCGCTGGCGAGCAGCACAAGCAGATTGCCCTGCGCCACACCGAGGCGTTGCAACTGCGCACCGCCCTCAACTCCAGCGTCGAGGCCAAGCGCCAGACCCTGACCGAGTTCGAGCAGGAGCTGGCGGCCATGGGCCTGACGCTCTCTGACGATATGGAAGAGAAGGCGCGCGCCCACAAGAAAGAGATTGAAGAGCTGCTGATCCGCACCCGTTCCCGTCGCACCAGCGCCGAGGCCCAGCTGCAGGTAACCAAGCGCGAGATTGAATCCTTGGGCGGTCGTCTCAAGCACGAAGGCAAGGATTACTACAGCGCCCGTAAATCCCTGGTGGGTCACAAGGCGAGCTGGTCGCGGGTGGTGCGTCTGGCGCGGGAGACCGACGTCGAGAAGCGCCTCAATAAGCGCGAGCTGGCTTACCTCGACAGCGACGAGCTGCGCTCCATGTCGGACAAGGCCCTCGGCGCCCTGCGGGTGGCGGTGGCCCACGACGAAGCTCTGCGCGATGCGCTGCGACTGTCGGAGGGCAACCGCAGCACCGAGCAGAAGGTGGCTTTCTACGTGCAGGTCTACCGTTACCTCAAGGATCGCATCCGCAACGACATCATCCGCTCCGATGATCCGGTGGAGGCGATCGAGGAGATGGAGATCGAGCTGGCGCGTCTCGCTGACGAGCTCAAGCAACGGGAAACCCATCTGTCGCTCTCCTCCCACGAGGTGGCGGCCAAGATCACCAACATCATCCGCCGCGAGCAGAACCGTATCCGGGTGCTCAACCAGGGCTTGCAGAACATCGCCTTCGGTCTGGTGCGCGGGGTGCGCCTCAACGTCAATATCCGCGAGGCCCATACCCGTCTGCTGACGGCGCTGGCCGATCAGACCGCTATGCACAACGATCTGTTCGCCGACAAGGAGCTCAGCTTCTCCGAGGCGATGGCCAAGCTGTTCCAGCGCCTCAACCCGCAAGTGGAGCAGGGGGATCGCAGCTATCAGGTGATGGGCGACGTGCTGCTCGACTATCGCAACTATCTGGAGCTGGAGATCGAGGTGCAGCGCGGTGCCGATGGCTGGCTGCGGGCCGAGAGCGGCGCGCTCTCCACCGGCGAGGCGATCGGTACCGGTCAGGCCATCCTCTTGATGGTGCTGATCAGCTGGGAGGAGGAGTCCCGCCGTCTGCGCGGCAAGGATATCGCTCCTTGCCGCCTCTTGTTCCTCGATGAAGCGGCGCGTCTGGATGGCAAGTCCATCGCCACTCTGTTCGAGCTGTGCGAGCGGCAGGACATGCAGCTGCTTATCGCCGCGCCCGAGAACATCAGCCCGGAGAAGGGCACCACCTACAAGCTGATCCGCAAGGTACAGGGCAAGCACGAACACGTGCACGTGGTGGGCCTGCGTGGCTTTGGCTTCGCCGATGACAAGCTGATCGCCTGACACAGGTTGACGGGTGAACACACAAACGGGAGGCTGAGGCCTCCCGTTTTATATGGAAAATATGGGAAAATGTGCGCTCCGGTCTCGTTGCTTGAAAGACGTGATGCGGCATGGAACGCGCGATTGGTCATCCCTAGGTGGTCATTTTTACGGCACGACAGAACCGCTTATCCCGGCAAGGGGAGCAAGGACAAAGCCCATGGCTGAGATGAAGGGAAAGATGCAAGACATACAAAAAGGGCTGCTGTTATCGCTTTGTCTGCTGCTGGCAGCTTGCAGCAGCCGATATGGCGACAGCCACGGCGGCAGCTGGCGCGGCTATACCGACACCGGGCTCGCCTCCTATTACGCCGACCGTTATCACGGCAAAAAGACCGCCAGCGGCGAGCGCTATCGCAACAACCTCAATAGCGCCGCCCATATGGAATTGCCCTTCGGCGCCATGGTGCGGGTTACCAATCTCGCCAACGGCAAGAGCGTGGTGGTCAGGGTCAATGACCGCGGCGCTTTTAAAAACGGGCGTATTATCGATCTCTCCAAATCGGCTTTTAGCAGCATTGGCAGCACAAGATCCGGCCTTATCAAGGTGAAGATAGAGGTGCTCTAGTCGCCGACTCGTTCAATGGCACGAACAGAGTGTCCAATCTGCCCGGCTATATCCCGCCGGGTACTCCCTTTTACACTGCTCCTTCGCTCAAAGGTGGCTCCCAGACCGGAGCCCCTTTGCATACCCCTGAAAATGGAGCAGATAAAGATGAGTGAAGAGAAACTGGTGTCCATCGCCGTGCTGAAAGCCCGCGCCGGCATGAGAGAGCCGCTGCGCCGTGAGTTGCTCAAGCTGGTCGAGCCCACGCGGGATGAGCCGGGCAATCTGGATTATGTACTGTTTGAACTGCGTGACGAACCGGGCACCTTCTATATGCGCGAAGCCTTTGTCAGTCAGGCTGCGCTGGATGCCCATTGTGCGACCGACTATTTTCAGGCCTTCGCCAATCAGACCGATACATTGTTGGCAGCGCCGCTGCGGCTGATTTTTATGGAGGAGGTGAGCCTCCCTTAAACCCATCGGGCCCAAGGTTGGCCCGATTTCTGTTCATGCTCCGACACTCATGCTTCGATGTCGCCCCGGACGCGGTCCCATCCCGTCATGGCACCCCTGGTCTGCTTCTCTACATCCTCTGGCAGTGCCATCTTTGCCATTATCCCGCCCGTTTGTACCTGCCGTCTTTTCATCTCGAGATTGTCCGGTAAGATGCCCAAATGAGAATCAATGTCAGGGCATAACCCGATAACGGCGCCATTACCGCCATGGCGGGAGGGCATGCTGACAATAGGGCGGCCATCAGGCAGCCAAGATAGCTGAGTCGTTGAGAACTTTTCTCAGCTGCTGTTATTGATATTTCTCTTGTTGTGTCAATCTCTTAGTAACTTTTGTTAACGTTTGACGGGCAGATACTGGTGTGAGATAGGTGGGGGGGATCTTCGTAAGATGGGGGGCAATCTTAGCGCTGGCGGGAGCGTCGCTGAGATGAAGGCAAGGATAGAGTCCCTCCAGACCACATGGCGCCATGGCGCCGTGTGGTCTGGAGGGACTGGTCGATAGGGGTGGCTATTTGATTAACGCCAGAATGGAGCAAAACGCCGGATGGCTGCGTTGCGCGATGATGCCGTATCCACTACCAGCGACACCTGGCTGCCTGCCTCCAGCAATCCAAGCACCGTCTGGTAGACGCAGATATGGGTCTCGATGCCGCACACCAGCCAGTAGCCCCGAGCCTGTCCGGGTTCTGCTCCAACCAGACAACCGGCAGGCCCAGCAACCGTGCCCCCGCTACCAGTCTGGCGGTATTGGCGATCAGGACGTCGCTCCCCTCGACAAGACGGGCCAGCTTGCTTACCAGCAGGCCGTTGTTTGTGGTGGCCTGCATGGATAGTCTCCCGGCTCAGAGTGAAACAGTGGTGCCGAGCGGGCGGGCGAGGGATGCACGCGACTGATTCCACAGATAGATGAGGGTCAGCGCGATGACGGTACCGATCGGAAAGGCGCACAACTGCAGGGCGATGAAGCACCAGAAGACTGCCTTGAAAGCGGTCACCTGTTCGGTGAGCCCACGATAAGCCACATAGGTGAAGGTGAGCACAAACAGGGCGATGGCGATTGCCAGGCCAAGGCTGAGATTCCGCGACGGTGCCATGTCAGCCGGGTGGAGCGGACTGACGGTGACGATGGCCCAAGTGACGAAGGCGATCATGGCTAGGGAGAACAGAGTGGCAAGGATAAAGATGGCCTTGGCGAGCAGATGTTGTTTGGGGGTCATGGTTACTCCTTGGATATGGGGTGGTCTTGGTCCCTGCTGGCGAGTTAGCGAACCCTCCTTGGTGTTCGCGACTGACAAGGTGGCGTATAAAATATGAGTCACGGCACTCTGTCGATAGGCTTAGGAAGGTACGAATAAGGACCCAGTTCACAACAGACTGAGAATTTAGTCATTTAATATCAATGTATGACGATGGCATAGCTTCGTGTTAAGTGACTTGCTCGCACCTTCCTCTAGGAAATCATAGGCGATTCAACTCTCTATATGTCATTAAGGTGTTAAGCTTTTTTCAAAAGAAAGGCTACTATCTGATTGAACTGCTCCAGTGAACGTAGTGACTCAAGTTTAACAACATATTTTTCATTTATCAGGAAAGTAGGTGCAGCACGAACGTTGTACTTTTTGGTGTTATGATTAAACTGAGCCACCATGCTGGTGACGGCGAAGCTATCAATCAAATTGTCGAACTTTTCGGCGGAAATACCACTCTCTACAAATATATTTCTCACGTCTGCACGACTTTTAGGAGACTGGCGTTGTTGCATCTTGTGAAAAATTGCTGTGGTTATTTTTTCTTCCACATTAAGCAGGCTCGCTACCGCATAAGCTCGCTGCATTTGCGGGCCCATGCCTTGACCGAAAAATACCACATGATTTTTCTTTAACGGTACACCTTCAGGTAACGTTTTCTTCAAACCTTCGACAATAGGTTCGAAATTAGCACAACTCGGACAGAAGTAGGAGAAAAACTCCAATACTTCCGGTTGCGCGCTGCTGGTATTGGAGAGAGTCTCATAGTGGATACCCTCCTCAAATTGTGGTGCCGCATAAGCCATGGGAAGCATGAATATGGCAGTGAAGAATAGTATGACTTTTTTCATGATTTTCCTTTTGAGCTCTTTGGGCGGGTATGCCCAGTGAAACTAAGGTGGGCGAGTTTATAGTTTCATTGGCGTAAACTCAATAACCAAAAATGATGAGAGCATGGCTGAACTTCTCGAAATAACTACATTCAACAGCCTCAGTATCTAATAGATGGATGACATCCAACCCCATTCACGTCGCAAGGTGGCTGTTGTTCTGCCTAGGCGATGGATGTTGGGGGAATGGAATAGGTTCACACTGTAATTAATCGATTAAAAGTAATCTACGAGAGGTGTGTAGGTCTTTTCCTACTTCTGTTGAGGTGGTTGGATGATGGTGTGTAAGGGGGGGGGCATGTATTATTTCCGCCGTCAGACAAGCTGACATTTGTATTCAACATGGTTCATTAGAGAAACATTACAATGAAAAAAAATATCCTTGCATTAACTGCCTTGATGGCCCTTAGCGCTACTGCTCACGCTGAATTGAAAGATTCTGAAAATACACTCAATATCAATGGCAAAGTGGTGCTGGATGGCTGTGCCTTCGAGGATGGTACGGTAGAAGGTAAGGTGGTTAATCTGGCGCTGGGCGAGGTGAGTCTTGCCAGTGTCCAGAAGTCTCCGACCGATGTCTTCGCGACTGTTGGTGGCGATAGCAGCACTGCGCTGGTCTGCCCGCCGGGCATTGCGTCTGTCAAGATGGCATTCAAGCCGGCGGCTGACTCTTATAATGGCGATGTATTGCTCAACATCAAGAATGGCACTGAAGGTGGTGCTGCCGGTGTCGGTTTTAAAGTCAAGGCTGCCTTGGGCACAGAGCTGACCGGTGCTGAGTGGATCGATTTTGCCAACCCGGAAGCCAAGCTGGTCAATGTTGATGAAAACGGCAAGGTCGATATGATTTTTGGCGCCAACTATGCCCTGAGCGATGAACTGGCCAATAGCAAGCCGGGTGATGTAGAAGCCAACTTGCCATTTGTACTGAGCTATATGTAATCAGAATGCCCTTATACACCTAGTCTAAAATACTCCCACATGTGTTCTCATGATGCGTGTGGGAGATTGATAAGAGTACGTTATGAACAAAATAAGCTTATGTTTAGGTATATTCACCTTGCTCTATGGCACTTCAATAGTGGTTGCAGCTGCTCAAGATCCACTGGGAGAAGTTCCCATAGAAATAAAGGCTCGTGTGGTAGGAGAAACATGTGAGATTCTTAATGATTACCCTGGTGAGATAGTGGTGGATATAGGTGACATACCATTAGATAGCATTAAAAAGGCAACAGGTGGTATGGGCCTTAATGTAAAAATACCATCTTCTTCTATAAAATTTAAATGTTCATCAGGAAAATCTGCCAAGTTTACACTGAAAGACGTTGGTGAAACTTGCTCTGCCAAAGGGCTTAGTGGTTGGTGGTACAAATGTGCTGGTGAAAATAAAACTGTAGGTATGATCGCAAACTTTTCATATAAGCCAGGCTCAACGCCTACGCAAGACTCAAAAATTGTTGGTAAAGGAGGTATGCCAAATAACATTTACAACTTGTTTTTAGATAAAGAATCAGAGGGGACTGTAAACATACCATCCGTTGAAGTTAGCAAGCTGATTGGAATAGAGCCAAGCCCTGGTCTGATATCTACTACATACTTATTAACTCTGTGGGCAGAGTAATATGTTTGTCGTTTTATGGCGTGTTATTCAAGTCAAGCGTGGGTTTAATTGATATATTAAATTAAGCTGTTTTGGTTGATTCTCATACACTGCGTTACCGTATAAGTTGTTAAAGGGATATAAATGTCAGTAAGGCTGCTTCTGTTTTTATTTAGTGCTCTTCATTGTTATTTGGCTGAAGCCTCAATTCAGTTATCTAGTACTCGACTTATTTTTGAAGATGGAGCTCGCGAGGTTTCTGTCACAGTTCGCAATAAAGGCGATGTGCGTTTGGTACAAAGTTGGCTAGACAAGCATCAGCCAACAGATCCTGTGCCGCCTTTTGCGGTGACGCCGCCACTTGCCAAATTGGAACGAGATAGTCAGCAACTGTTGAGGGTCCACTATGCTGGCAGCGGTTTGCCCGAAGATCGTGAGTCCATGTACTGGTTGGCGGTGCAGGAGATCCCGCAAAAAGCGGACGGGCAGAATGTGGTCCAGTTGGCCGTACAGCAGCGGATCAAGGTCTTCTATCGTCCCCAGGGGCTGCCAGGCAAGGCCATTGAGGTGCCAAAAGCGCTGATGCTGTCGTTAAAGGAGCACAAGCTGACCATCAACAACCCGACCCCATATTTTATCAACTTGTCCTCTGTCGCCCAGGGTGAGCGTGACTTGGGTGGCGATACGATAGCCCCCTTTGGCGCTCTGGTGTTGCCTGCCAGTGACTTGGCTTCCAACGCTGCGTTGTCACTGACCATAGTCAACGACTTCGGGGCGCATATGCCATGGCAAGTTCAATTGAATCAAGGTAAAGGGCAAGGATTAACCCTGGTCTCTCGCTGATAAAGAAGGTCTGAACCCAGTGGTAATACCGGTCATCAGACCCCATATGAAGGTGTATATGCAGTCTCTTTACATATCGGGGCCAGTGATCATGTTTTCGCTGTTCTCTGGAGGGAGCGTGTTGGCTGCCTCAGGCATGTCAGTGAACGACAAACTGACATTTAATGCCGGCTTTATGCAGGGATCGGAGATCGATCTCAACAAGTTTCTTGCCCAAGGGGCCATTCTGCCGGGCAACTATCGGGTAGACCTGTTTCTAAACCAGCAACTGGTTGCCCGTGAACGGATCACGTTTGTTCAGGACGGGGATGACGTCACCCCCTGCTTGCCTTCCGAGCTGTTGTTGCGGATCGGAGTCGATATGCCCAAATTAGCCAAGACACTGGGCGTACAGGGCGAGGCTTGGTCAACCTGTATCGATCCAAGAAACATTGAGTATGGTAACTGGCAGTATGATGGAGGTAACCAGCGACTGGACATCAGTTTACCGCTGGCGCTGGTGCCCAAGATGGCACGAGATGAAGTCTCTCCTGCATTGTGGGATCAGGGGATTATGGCCGCCTTTGTGAACTACCGTCTGAGCAGCCATTGGAATCAACAGGGTGGTCGGGGAATTAGCGAGCGCCACAACGGCAGCTTTACATCGGGTATTAATGTGGGCCCCTGGCGCTTGCGCAACCATGGCTCAGCCAGTTACAGCGACGGCCAGCTGACATGGCGCAGCGAACAAAGTTATGCTGAACGCGATATCACCCGCTGGAGTAGCCAGCTGGCCTTGGGTGAGGTCTATGCCGAGTCACAATTGCTCAGTGCGCCGCGCTTGCGCGGTCTTACGCTGGGGACCGATGAGCAGATGCTGCCTGCGCACATGCGTGGCTACGTCCCCGTGATAAGTGGTGTTGCTCAAACCAATGCTACGGTGGAAATCCGTCAGGCTGGAGAGGTGTTGTTGCGCACCACAGTGCCACCAGGCCCTTTTACCCTGCGAGATATTCCGACGCGAGGCAGCAATGGTGAATTGGAAATCACCATCATTGAAGCGGATGGCAGTCAGCGTACCCAGACCCAGGGTTTCGGGATGGACGCCATCATGGTACCCAAGGGGGCAACACGTTATCGCCTTAATCTGGGTGAGCTTGATGATGCCGAGTTGTTGGGGGATCGCTGGTTTGGTAGTGGGGAAGTGATCCATGGTGTGGCCTCCAATGTGACGTTGGGGGCAGGCATGCAAGGGAAAAAAGATTATTTTGCCCTCAATATGGCGGTCGGCTTGGGGACATCATTTGGTGCCATGTCGTTTGATGTCACTCACTCTGACAGCCTTGCCCATCATGGTGAACATGTGCGAGGGCAGAGCTATAGAGCGCGTTTCTCACGCCAGTTTATGGAGACGGGAACGACGGTTGGTGTGACGGCCATGCGTTACTCTGATAAAAATTATCGGACCTTGAACGATCATATTGCAGATAGCAGGGAACAGGCGCAGGAACAATCTTCCCGCAGCAAGGCTCAATTATCTGCAGCCATCAGCCAATCATTACCGGATCGCTATGGCAGCCTGAATCTGTCGTTTAATTATGACGAGTTCTGGGGTGGAGAAAAAAGTCGGACCAGCTTGGCAGCAGGATATAGTAATAGCTGGCAGCGCTTGAGTTACAACGTCAACGTAGAGAAGAGCAGAGCCAACAATGGCAACGATGACACTCGACTGTCGGTTAACCTTTCTATGCCTCTACAATGGGGTGGGGCACGTAACTGGCTCTCGATAGGCTCTAGCCATACAGGTGACAATAGCTATAGCAATATGGGTATTGGTGGTTCATACGAACAATTCAGTTATGGTTTACGTGCTAACACAGACCATAGTGACAATCAAAGCTGGTCAGCCAGCGGTAGTGGCCGTGGCAGATATGGTGACGGCTCCCTTGGCTATAGCCTAGGTAAGAATTATCGTGCACTTCATGCCAGTTGGAATGGTTCGCTAGTGGCACATGCGGGGGGTATAAACTTGGCTCCAAGTTTTACCGATGGTTTTATTCTGGCCGAAGTTGATGGCACTGAAGGTGTCGGTTTTACTGGACAGAGTGTCAAGACGGGAAATAATGGTTATGCCGTATTAAGTACTTTCACTCCATACAAACGAAATTGGGTTAAAATAGATGGCAAGACCTTGCCTGATGATGTCGAAATTGATGGTAATGATAGTCAGGTAGTGCCCCGTAAAGGTGCAATAACCAAAGTGGTATTTCCTGCCAGGAAAGTCATTAGAGCCCAATTTGAACTACGTAGTGCGAGTGGGGAGATACTGCCATTTGGCACTCAGCTTGAAAGTCAAGATGGTGAGTTATTGGCGATGTCAGACCCGCATGGTAGAGCGCTGGCGTTATTGAATAAACCTACAGGGTCGCTTGTTATCAAAGGAGACAAGATGCAATGCGTTGTGCCTTATAGTCTTCCGAGTACACTGGCCTCAGGGCAAAGTTATCACCAAGCGGTGCTACAGTGCAGTAGATATGATGAGATAAATACAGATAAAATAGGCAATTAAATGATGTTAACCAGGTATGAGTTAATATGGACTTTTATGTTGGCCGCGGTTTTTGCTTTTCCTTGGCAAACACACGCCGAATGTCGAGTAATCAGTGGTCCAGCAATGAATTTGAACTACGACTATCAACGGGATCGTTCACCAGGCAGTCCGGATCCGCTAGCAATAGTTCAGTTTGAGACAATTCTAACTTGTGATGATGTACTTGAGGGAGAGGCATTACCGCTACTCATTATGAGCCACACAGGATCTGGCTATTCGACACAGTCGCTCTCTAATATAGGGATGGTTAACTTGCTGAAGGGTATGCAGGATTCCGTCGGTTTCGTATGGCGAAATAGTGTGGATGGCAATGAAAAACGTATGTCTCATAGTCATTATGAGAATATGGAGCGCTCTCTTACTAAATCGAGCAATATTATAAGAGTACATGACGACTTTTATTTTTATTACATTGCTGGTATGCTGCAACCTGGTCGTGATATTGCACCTTTGCCTATTAATGTAAGCTATAAAAATAAAAATGAAACTTATCCTCTATATTCATTAGAATTTCCATCTATCCCCTTGTTTGCTCGCTCGTGCATGCTCAACACTGCACGTCTGGCAATTGATTATGAGACCATACATGCAGACGAGCTTAGAAGCCCAGATAAGGAGCCATTACCTCAGTTAGTGCACAGTCAAGACCTTGAGTTGATTTGTGATCTCGGCACAAATGTGGGATTTCGGGTTACCCCGGCAAAACAACAGATGAACAATATCATGCTTATGTCTGATACACTTGATAGCTCAGCCAAGGGAGTGGGTGTTAAAATGCGTTATAAAAATATGGCTCGTAGTCAACATGAAGTCCGTTTTGGGGAAACCCTACATTGGGGAAGAACACCTGAGACAGGAACTTTTTCATCACAAAAAATAAACATCCCACTTGAATTCTATCTTGTGAAAACGGCGCAAGAGGTTAACCCAGGGGAATTTGAAGCGACAGCAACACTTGAAATGCGATATGAGTAATAGTAACTCCAGTATAAAAATTTTAGTGGGTATTTATATTAGCATGAGCATGGAGCTTCTAAATTAATATGGGAACTGATGGTTTTAATTAAATAGTCTAAATTATTAGATGAGTAAATCGATACGGGGAGTCAGTAACTGTACATAGTACACAACCTATCAGTGAAACAAGGTAATAAGTGCAATACATTATTTAATTGTTATAAAATACCAAATTTACTTACCATTGTCGTCTTGTGAAGTTGCTGCCTGATAGCTGGTTAGGGGAGCAACGACAAGCATCACAACACACGGTCACCTTTCTCTGCGAAAGGTGACCGTGTGTCTCCGCGTTGTACTGGATTGGTGACAATGTGTGCCAGTATTCTCCCCTCAATTACCTGTTGCTTTTGTTTGTTGATATAAAAAATTAATGTGGCTCTGGGTGAGTCTCTTTAGTCATTTATATCAATAATTTTAACTATATTGATTATATATGCCAATGTAATGCATTTTAACACTCATTTATGCATTGTTATTGCGTGTCTGGCGCTGTAGTCTGAGTGGCCTTTTTCAGCCATCCGTCAGTGTTCATTCTCTGCGTACGATCTAAATGGAGTGTGACGTCTCGGCATCAACGAATGCTTTTACTATATGACCGTTGGATGGCCGTAGAGAAGAGCGACAGATAATGAGGTGTAATATGAACGAGAAATTCCGTTGCTTGGTCGTTGATGATCATCCTGCCATCCGCTTTGCTCTAACCGATACATTGCATCGTGCAGGGGCGGAGGTAGTGGCCGAAACCGGCTGTGGCCAAGAAGCGCTTCGACTAATCCGTTCTTTGAGTTTGGATATTGTTCTGCTCGACCTGGATATTCCGGGAATGGATGGGCTGACGTTGTTGGAGCAAATCCGTCCATATAAGTACCCATGTAAGGTGATCGTCCTATCCGGATCTGAGAGTCAATATTTGGCTGCCCGAGTGCGTACTGCTGGTGGTTGTGGGTATATCCATAAGTCTGAATCGCTGGAGTTACTCCCTATGGTGATGAAGCTTGTTATGTCTGGTTATCCCTACTTTACCGAATCGGCCATTAGTATCAGTGATGCTAGCAATAGTAATTTCGATATTTTAAGCCCTCTATCAGGGCGGGAACTATCGGTTTTTAAAGCTTTGGCTAAAGGTGATAGTAATTGTAAGATATCTGCAGACCTCAACCTAAGTCCAAAGACAATCAGCACCTACAAGCAGAGGGTTTTTGAAAAACTTAAGATAGGGAATATCGCTGAATTGATAGAAATAGCCCGTTCTGAAAAATCAAGAATAATAAGTACGTAGTAATATAATAAATGATTGTGGCTATTTTTAGGTAAGTTGTAAGTTATTATGTATGGTTGTTGTATGTTATAAAGTATATTATGATATTATGATGGCGCCTTTGGCATTCACTCACAACACTATGATGGCTTTGATCTAGCTCGAAAATCAGAGAGTTTAAAAATGGCGAAAATGATAAAATATATGTTCGTTATTATGTTTTTAACATTCTCCGCAGTATCGAATGCAGAGGAGCTATCACTAAGCCAAAGAGTCATATCCGAAACCAATGATCCTAGTCTGAATCTTGATTATGTTGTCAACTATTAAAAATAGTTTGTCATCCAAAGAACTTGAGTGGTTGTCTCAACGTGATGTTATTACTGTGGGGGTTGTCAAACCCCTCACCCCTCCATTTGAAATAATAACAGTAGATAAGAAAATAGAAGGCGTAGGCGCCGATATATGGAGTATCCTAGAAAAGGTGACCAATAAAACTATATCTATAAAGGTCTATGCATCTCAGCAGCAGGCCTTAGCTGCGATAGCACGTAAAGAAGTAGATATGTTGAATATATCTTCAATATTGCCCAACACGCAAACTGACAATATTGGTGATTATAGTGCAAGTATTATGCTGGATAATTGTGCCTACTTGGCAAGTTTTAAAAAAGTCAGCAAAGATGGCCATGGCATAACAATCGCATATGAGGCTGGCGGAATTGATAAGAAAGCCTTGATTGAAAAATATCCAAAGGCCATGTTAGTGGCATATCCCAGCATCATTGGTGCATTTGATTCAGTACAATTTGGTCAGTCAGATGCCATTTTAGCAAGTATTAGCTCTCTCTCTTTTCTTGGTTCAAGTAGAGTCAAGGACTTTCCTGTCAAAGAACGTACACATATTCAGTGCATTCCTTTGCAGTTCTTTATAGCCAAGGATAGTCAACCATTCAAGCATATCATGAATAATCTGATCGCTGTACTGCAAAAGAGCTCTCTTATGGGGATGATAGATCTTCGCTGGCGCGGAGGAAATTATAAAACATCAACTTCAATATTCGAAAAGTTGACTCAAGACACCAGAATTTGGTTGGAGAAAGAACACCAGGTTAAGGTTGGCTTATTGAAAAGCAACTTTCCTTTTTCATTTATCAATGCCAATGGGCAGTGGCAAGGTATTATCATTGACGTATTGAATCAAATAAGATATAGCAGTGGATTATCATTTGAATTTGTTTCTTTTGATGATTTTAATGAAATGTCAGCATCTTTGATTTCAAATTCAATAGATATGATTGGCAATACTCTTTCATATCAAATAAATAACGAAATGCAAAATTCCATTCCTTATTCACAAGATGATTTTCTGGTATTGATATCCGCGTTGAATGAAAAGGCTGATATATCAAAAATACTATTATCCGAGAAGCATATGCCGCCTTTGCATCATTGGTTAAAATCACAATCAGTTTCACTGGGTATCGTTAATAATGATAGCGAGGTAATGGATAAATTCGAACATCATCAAGCTCCAGCCGCAGTTGTACCTTATTATGTTGCAGAGTATTATCACTCATTGAGTAAACGTCCATACAGGATCATAAAAAGAATTGGTCCGGATAATATTCATCGTTCATTTTCTGTAGCATGTGGAAATAAGGCGTTGTTTGAAGTTATTAATACTTCACTCTCATCGATATCGCCAGCACTTTTATCTGACGTAGCTCACTTTTGGCGTATTTCCCCATTACCTCCAATAGGGTTTTACGCACAATATGCAGATAAAATAAAGATGTTAGTGAGTATAATGCTACCTTTATTGATCGCATATATGTTCTATTCCTACCGGATACATCAGGAGTTGAGTGCCAGGAAAAAATTGGAAAAAGTGTTGCTGGGTCAGCTTGACCTGATGCAAAGTTTATTGGATGGATTGCCCCATCCGGTGACCTTGGTGAATGCAGATGGTTCAGTCATCTATAGTAATAAACCTTTTCTAATCGCAGTTGGCTGTGCTAAAGAAGGTATGCAAGGAACTAATATATCAAAATATTTCAATGGGGATGATAATGACTTTGTCAAGACTCTAGATAACGTTGTCAAGGATATGTCAGTCGTGACAAGGGACAGTAAAATAAACGTAGCAGGTTCCTTGATTGATATTCATGAGTGGTTTATTCCCTATCATAATATCTATGATGACTCTACAGGTGTGCTCTGGGGGTGGTTCGATGTGACCTGGCGCAACGAGATATGTCGGCAGCTAGAGCACTCTAAACAAGAAGCCGATCTTGCCAATCAGGCCAAGTCGGAGTTTATTGCAACTGTCAGCCATGAAATACGAACTCCAATCAATATTATCAATGGTTTTTTGACGCTGGTACTTGAGCGTACAACACTCAATGATATTGATAGAGAAGAGCTGGAATATACAAAATCTGCTGCCGATGGTTTGTTGTGTCTGGTGGGGGATGTACTGGATGTAACAAAGATTGAGGCAGGGCAATTATCATTGGAACCGTTACCCATCAACATGGGCGATTTGGTTCATGATGTTGTTGCCATGTTTTTAACCTTGGCTAAAGGAAAGAAGGTAGCACTGCGGTTAGAAAATCAACTGAATAATAGCCTGGTTCAACTTGATCCCCTCAGAACCAAACAGATACTGTTTAACTTGATTGGCAATGCCGTTAAATTTACCCATGCAGGCACTGTTGCTGTATCGGTCAGCGATACAGACAATAAAATAAATATCAGTGTTCAGGATTCTGGCATTGGCATTGATGATGCCAAGCTGGCAGATCTCTTTCAACCCTTCGTACAGGTTCATGATGACCCGTGCTACCAAGGTTCTGGTTTGGGGTTGAGTATCACCAAGCGTCTCTGCGAGTTGATGGGGGGCAGCATCTCCATATCGAGTGAAAAAGGCAAGGGTACAAAGGTGACAGTTATCCTGCCTCTGGTTCCTGCTGATCCGGATATATTGCCAATGACATCCCATTCAGTGACAAACTCAAACAATATTATTCCTGCCAACATTAATGTTTTGATTATTGACGATCACCCGGTCAATCTCATTCTGCTGCGGCGTCGCTTGTTGTCCTTAGGGTTTAATAAAATCCATGAGGCTAATAATGGTTGGCAAGCGCTAGATATTGTAAAATCAGAAAAAATACAGGTCATCATTACTGATTGTCAGATGTTGGGCATGGATGGCTTTACGCTGGTTGAAGCATTGCGAAAATATGAGGCTCATTCAGGTTGCGCTCGCCATATTATTTTAGGGTTGACTGCCTCTGGTATTATTCAGGATAGGGAGAAAGGAATGGCGGCAGGAATGGATGCCTGTATGTTCAAACCTATAGATAATAGCATGCTATACGGTGAGCTAATGACAAATCTTGATCAACTGGATTTTCCAGAGTTAAAAGTTACTAGTGCCGATAATAATGACTTGCTTAGGAGTGGTTCATTTTTTGAAATGCTGCAAGAGTTGACAATGACAGATCTTGTCTTGGCTCGTAACGCTTATGTAGACAATGATATTGATATGTTTTCTATGTTGATTCATAGAATTAAGGGGGTTTTCTTGATGGTCAGACATGATGAAATAGTTAATTGCTGTAAAGAAATCGAAGCTCATCTGATGGACGGCACTCATACACAGCAGATAATCGCTAGTCTGGATCGTATTCAAGAATTGATGAAGTATATTAAAAATGAAAGTTAGTTATATTTTTTTGTTTTGGTGCGTTTCTGCGTTTATGTTCTTTAGGGTTGGCCCTGCGTTTGCTAATGATGGTGCTTTATCTATTCAAAGTTACGATCGTGAGAATAAAATTTTGCTACTTAACGTGGTAGCACCACAGGGGAGTGGCCAACTTTTTTTACAGTCAAATGGACTTTTGACAGAGTTGGAAAGATTTACCAAGGTTGGCGATTTTCTTCTGAAAATTTACCTTCCCTGTGATGATATTAATGATGGCGATGTGATGTATTATCGGGTTGGTGATACATCTCCGTTGCATGTATCTCTTGACAGCATCAAGTGCTCAAGCAATAAAAGCTCGTATATTATGCCAAGAATATTGCATCAGCAAGGGCGGTGTTTTGTTGACCATAAAGGAACAACCCTATGGCGTGTTGGTACTGTACTCAGTGAAATGAATGGATTTACCATTTATCAAAATATGTATGGGGTGTATTTGACCAATAAAAAGAGCTTCATCAAGGGAGAACTGTCAAAAATGATGTCAGATGTTCTCCGATGTCCATCTGTGGCATTACTTTCAACTATCGATGCGCAGCATGCAAAGGCGATGTTTCATGAGTACGAAGACTTTCGAAGAAGTAGTCAGTAATATCATGCCGCTGCTCGTACGTGTCTAGTTATAACCAGGTTCTGGGGGGAGCCTTACTCCTTTGTCGAGATAGAGGCTGCTGTAGTGGGCGCGGTGGGTGACAAACATCACCTGATGACGGCTGCCATCGGAGAGGATGATGAAATCACCGGCCTGGGCGGGAGTGTGCAGGCTGATTTCATGTTCGGGGGCGGTCAGCTTGTCGACCTCCTCCTTGAAGGTGAGGGTGTAAGAATACATAGGGTGCTCCACAACAGGACCTTATACAGACACGCATCAAACGTAGCTGCTGTGGCCCGGATCTGCGGCGCCCAAGCGGCACCCGCGCACCATTTAATTTACCGGCCGCAGCGGGCTCGCTATCTTATGGAAAGCGGCCCGCGGCAAGCGCAGGCCAATCATGTCGGCGACAGTCAGGAGCGAGCGATGACAGAGCGTGAGTGGAAACCCGAGTTGGTGCGCATTGCCGCCTTCTCCACCGGTACCAAGGGCGGCAATCCGGCCGGGGTCTGGCTGGGGCCGCAGCTGCCCGGTGTCGAAGAGATGCAGCGCATCGCCGCTGAGGTGGGTTTTTCGGAGACCGCGTTCGCCGTGCCCTTGCCCACGCCCGCAAGGCTGGTGGATGAGCAGGCCGGCCCGCGGCAGTGGCGGGTTCGCTATTTCTCTCCTGCCGCCGAGGTGCCGTTTTGTGGGCACGCCACCATTGCCCTCGGGGTGGCGCTGGCCCGCCGGGTTGGCGCCGGCGAGTATCAACTGCAACTCAATCAGGCCACCATCTCGGTCTCGAGCTGGCTGGATGGGGAAGGGGAGTGGCAGGCGGCGCTGCAATCGCCCCCCACCCGAAGCTCACCAGCCCCTGCCGAACTGGTAAGCGCCGCGCTGGCGCTGTTTGGTTATACCCAGGCAGATCTGGATCCCCGCATTCCGCCGGCCCTTATTCATGGCGGTGCCGATCACCTGGTGCTGGCGCTCAACAGTCGCGCCGCCCTGGCGGCCATGCACTACCAGATGACAGAGGGACGAACCCTGATGCAGCAAGCGGGGCTGGTCACCATCTTGCTGGCGTATGCCGCCCGCGAGCAGCTGTTTCATACCCGCAACCCCTTTGCCTATGGCGGCGTGTATGAGGATCCCGCCACCGGCGCCGCCACCGCGGCTTTTGCCGGTTACCTGCGAGATCTGCACTGGCCCCACGGCGGCATCATCGATCTCTTTCAAGGGGAGGATATGGGGATGGCATCGCACCTGCATGCCGAAATTCCCCCCGAGCCCGGCAGCTCAATCCGGGTATTTGGCCGCGCCCGCCTGATGTGATCGTCAGACAATGAAAACACCGCCGGCTGGCGGTTTTTTACTTTATGTCGGGCAA
Organism: Ardaris pityusa; assembly: GCA_018244955.1. Taxonomy (NCBI): domain Eukaryota; kingdom Metazoa; phylum Arthropoda; class Insecta; order Lepidoptera; family Hesperiidae; genus Ardaris; species Ardaris pityusa. Next base: position 4,286 of record DWSA01000024.1, on the reverse strand, counting down.
ACCGGCCGCTTTGGCCTATTGCGAGTCATGTTCCCCAGCCGGGATCTGCTCCTGGTGATTGCTCTTTAGCCACTGCAGCAGCTGGCGAGCCACCTGCGGGCTGCCGAGCAGCGCCATGTGGCTGGTGCGATAGGCAATCATGGTATGGGCGGGGAGAAAGGCGAGCTGGTGGCGTGCCTCGTCATGCAGGCCAAGGGCACTGCGCAGGGGCACCAGACCATCGCCAATCAACCGATCTGCCAGCACGCTGCGTTTGGCCGCCGTGGTGGCCGCAATGGCAAAGCAGCGCACGCCGCCGGGCAGGGGCAAGGGCGCGCGAGGATCGGCCAAGGGGGAAGAAGGGGGATTCCGGGCTGGGGATGAGTCCATCACCTTGCCGTGGCGCAGATCCTTGATGCCGACGCTGCGCAGCTGTGCCAGCCTGACGAACGGCTCGCTGTAGGCAGTCGCCGGCAGCAGTTGTTCCAGCCAGTGGCCAGCAGATTCGAGCGGTGCGCCATGATGGGGCGTGCCGAGAAACAGCAGATTTTTAAGGTGAGCCGGCCAGGCATGGGCGGCCAGGTCGGCGCTGTGACAGGCGCTGCGGATCACCAGCCCGCCCATGCTGTAGGCCAGCACGCTGATCTCGCCAAGGCCGCCGGGCCAGTGGGTCGCCAGTTGTTCCAGCTGACGGGCCAGTGCTTGACCGTTCTGCACGATGGAGAGCCCCGAGTTGTAGCGCACATAGATGGGGACGTAACCCAGCGCCTTGGCCAGCATCTCCCCGTGATTGACCGGCGCATCCTGATGCCGGGTCTGCCACTGCAGATCGTTCATGCACAGCCCGTGCACCATCAGCAGCACCCGCCCGCGAGGGGGCAGTGGCGCCGGCAGGGTCGGCCAGCTCAGGGGCTTGCCGAGATAACGCAGGGTCATGGGGGTGGCCAGGGCATTGTGACTCTCGACCAGCTTGTCCCCCATCACGCCATTGAGGGTGGCGAGCAGGGCGGCGCGGCTAGGCGTGTCGGGAATTTGCTGCAAAGGTGGGGCTGGCGGCAGACGGGCAAGCAGGGCATGGATACCGCTGCCCAGTGCGCTGGCAGCGCCATATACCCCCTTGTAAACCAGTCCGGTGATCCCCGCCGTCTTTCCTTCCTCCCGCCCCTTGAAGCCCATGCCGCTCAATACCGCCTGATGGACAGCTTCGGTGAGCTGTATCGTCGCAGGCAGGGCCTGAATGAACAGCCGGGTCAGCTCGTGAATGTCCGCAAGATGCCAGGAGGAGGCGGGTTGCGGTGCTGTTGGTTGCGTCATGAAAAGCCCCTGTGAAGGTATCGCCGGCCGGCTCCCGCCCGGTAGCAGGGCGGCAGTATGACAACCAGCTTGCGCCGTTTACCCCGAGTTTGCCAGTGACGCATCGGCGGTTCTTGGCGAGAAGGCTAGTGGGTAGCCTCGGTACCCGGCGGGCATGGCAATCCGCTGGCAGAGGCGCTTATGCATCTGATCAGGCAGGGTTGGTGGCTGGAGCAGGAGGTATTGGTACTGGCGAGGGGCTGGCAAGCATGGCCATTGAACGTGGCTTGCGACTGATGCCGCCATAAAAAAACCGCCATCAGGCGGTTTTTTTATGCTGCCAGCCCTTATTTCAGGGCTTTCTTCAGCTTCTTGATCTTGCTCTCGTGCTTGGCAATTTTCTCAAGGCGGGCGGCAATCTTCTGCTTGATCTCTTTCTTGCTGACTTTGGCCATCTGGCGTGCTCCTTTTGCAGTGATGACACTTGCGGTGTCGGGGGTAGGTCAGTCCATGAAACGCCAGAGTGCCACAGGGTTGCTGATGACACCAATTTTTCGCTCAAAATAACGGCAGACAGCATGCCGGTGTAGGGCCTTGTGTCGCGACGGTCCGAAGCCAGAACAGGGGGGGGTAGTGTTATCGGCAGGCACAAAAAAAGCGCCCCGCGGGGCGCTCTTGTTAGCAGAGCTGAGGCCGATCAGGCCTTTTTCAGGTAGGCGGCGACCAGCACGATCTGCACGCCGTTGACCTTGCCTTCAATGTGCAGCGGGTTGTTGGTGAGGCGGATGCCCTTCACCAGGGTGCCGCGCTTGGCGGTGAAGCCCGCGCCCTTGACGTCCAGATCCTTGATCAGGGTAACCGAGTCACCTTCGACCAATACGGCGCCGTTGGAGTCGACGGTGGGCACGCTGTCGTCATCGTCGCTGGCCATGCCCGCTTCGGCCCAGGCCTTGGTCTCTTCTTCCATGTACATCATGTCCAGCATGTCCTGGGCCCAGACCTCGCCTTGAGCGGAGAGGTTCTTCAGCTGGCGCCACGCCATGACCTGTACCGCAGGTACCTGGCTCCACATGCTGTCGCCCAGGCAACGCCAGTGGTTGACCACTGTGGTCGCCGGCTGCTCCAGCTGGCCACGGCAGGTGTCGCACAGGGCAACGCTGTGATCATCATCGCTGGCCGGAGAGTGGGGGACCGCGAAGGCAGTCAGCGCCTGTTCGGCACCGCACAGTTCACACTTGGCGCCCGCGCGCGCTTGCAGGATGGCATTGATGGTCATGTTTTGGTTCCATTCACGTTGGTAAAATGGCCCGCGATGGGCAGGCCAAGATAATGAAGGGGCGGAATATACCACAAAACCCCGCTCTTTGTCAGGCTAAGCCCGGTGGCAGGCCCGCAGCCGGCCAGCGGGGGCATCACCGGGACCTGTTGGCGCAGGAGGACTGCGGGACTGCCAGGACGGTGCCGCATAGATGAGAGTGCTTTTTGACGCGGGATCGCTAGAATGAGCCTCCATTTTGACGGCAGAACAGGGGCGCGCGTGCTGGCTCAACGTTTTCAACAACTGGATAGACTGCTGAGCGAAGCCCGGCACTGGTGGCAATACCAACCCTACCACCACCTGGACCTTGCCTTTGCCAAGGCGGCGCCGGCACTGGCTGAGCGGCTCAATGCCCTGTCGCTGGCCGAGATTGAGCGGCTCGATGGAGACATGCCTGCCCTGTGCGAGCTGCTGGCCCCCTGGATCCCGCAGGGTTCAGCGCTGCATGCCCTGAGCGCGTTGCCGACCCTGACGGCCGAGCCCATCCCGTGCGAGCGGACCATGGCGATGTACATGCCGGGGCGCAAGCAGGCCCAGATTGAAGCCTTCACTGCCTGTCTGCCTGTGCACCGCGGCCCCTATCTGGAGTGGTGTGCGGGCAAGGGCCATCTGGGGCGGCTGGTCTCCCTGCACCGTCAAGCCGAGGTGTTGAGCCTGGAGCTGCAGGCGCCACTGTGCGAAGAGGGGCGCCAGCTGGCCGCTCGCGACGGTGCCCGGATGGCATTTGTCTGTGCCGATGCCTTCGCCGATGAGACGGCCCAGCTGATCGCCCCGGCCCATCACGCCATGGCGCTGCACGCCTGCGGCGAGCTGCACACCCATCTGATTGAACAGGTGGCGGCGCGCGGTGCCGAGGGGGTGACCCTCTCCCCCTGCTGTTATCACCTGATCCGCACCAGCCACTACCGGCCGCTCTCCGGCCCGGCCAAGGCCAGTGTGCTGCAGCTTGCCAAGAGCGATCTGAAGTTGCCGCTGCAGGAGACGGTCACCGGCGGCGCCCGCATCGCCCGCCTGCGTGAGCAGGAGGTGGCCTGGCGACTGGCCTTTGACTGCCTGCAGCGCCAGGTGCGCGGGGTGGACGAGTATCTGCCGGTGCCCAACATGCAAAAGAGCCTGCTGACCGGTACCTTCGAGGATTTCTGTGGCTGGGCCGCCGAACGAAAGGGGCTGGTGTTGCCGGCTGGCCTCGACTACGTCGGGTTTCTGGCAAAGGGGGAGGCGCGCTATGGCGATGTCGCCCGCATGGAGCTGGTGCGTCACCTGTTTCGTCGCCCGCTGGAACTCTGGCTGGTGCTGGATCGCGCCCTCTTCCTGCAAGAGCAGGGCTACCGGGTGGAGGTGGGCGAGTTTTGCGACAAGCCCATGACCCCCCGCAATATCCTGATCCGCGCGGTGCGAGCACGGCACGGATAAGCGGCGGGCCTCGTCGTGGCGGGGCCTGTTGCAGTGCTGTGCGGTTTGCCCTTTGGAACTTCCCGTTGATGGGATCGTGTCGTTGAAAGAGCGGCGTGACCGCTCGTTTCTCATTTTTCTTCGGTTTATTTTCATATAACCGAAAGGCTCGTCATCACATCTATTCACAATGCATTTTATGCTCGCCAACCGGCAGAGTGAATTGGCTCACAGTTCCGATAATATTCTTAATTTTCACCGTGAATTTAGTGGCCTGTAGGATTATTCTCGAGGCGACTCTTAT